>ML271757.1:548-17639 GCA_005239495.1 Nicotiana undulata | reverse complement strand
GCAACAATAATGTGAAAGTCAACAATACGAAGTTTCGAGTGCATGGAAATATTCAATACAATTGCCTTGTCCCAGCAAGGAGAATTCATCAATTACAATATCACCAAATGCCCGACAAGGGTCTCAGCTATAACCAACCTCGCATCAGAAATACAATCTCAACAGTGTAAGCCTCAACTGGAACAAATAACTCAATAACTCTCCACGTCATGAAACAACATCAAGTATCACTTTTAATTCATAATTTAATCATAGTACGGGGAATATTAGGAACATAGCAAAATCTCATCACAATTGACTCACGGGCATACTTGACCGCAGCGCATAGGTACTCGTCACCTCGCCTATACGTTGGACATGAGTTGCACATAACAAACAAGACTCTATACCTAATCCCTCAAGCTGAGGTTAAGCCAAACACTTACCTCGGCTACAAAATTGCAAGTCAATCCTCGATCACAGCCTTTCCTTTAGAACCCGACAGCGGAATGGTATTATCTAGACATAATCTACCCAAGTACATCAATAAGTACTCAATAAATCAATTTCTAAGCCAAGTTATGCATTTCCTACTATTTTTCCAAGAATACTAAAATTCGACCCCGGGCCCACACGTTTAGATTTTTGAAAATTCATGAAGGAATCACTTACCCGGAGTCTAAGGATCGAAGTTATGTAATTTATTCAAGAATTTATGGCCTAACATGGAAAATCACGAAATTCCTAAGAACCCTAAAGTTTACTACCTAATTCAATGATTTTAGGTGGTTTATTAGTGAATTAAGCTAGGAATTATTGTTAAAATTAGAAGTTTTATGGGGTTTTACTTACCTCTTACAGTGGGTGGTCGTGGAAGGTGATGCCCCAAGCTTGGATGGCCTCTAATGGAGTTTGAAGATGGAAGGAATGAGGAAAACCCGAAATTTTGGAGTATTTAAGTGGGATGCCAACAGGGGTTTCCGCACCTGCGACCATAGGACCGCAGGTGCGGTCTCGCACCTGCGAGAAAAGGATCGCAATTGCGGAAAAGGTCCTAGGACCCTGGGCTCGCACCTGCGGGGTTTGGAGCCGCACCAGCGGTCTCGCTGCTGCGGAAATCTGGTCGCCCCTGCGGAAAGGGTCGCGCCTGCGGTCTCGCACCTGCGGACTTGGGAAAGGGGGATGGGGTTCGCTCCTACGAGGCTGGGACCGCAGGGGTGGTCCCGCACCTGCGGTCACACCAGCTGTTGTGCACCTGCAGTGGTTTTTGCTGGTTTTTGGCCTCGCACGGGGTCCGAAAGGCACCTGGGCCCACCCGAGCCCCCGTCCAAAAATACCAACAATTTCCAAATCATTAAACGGACTTGCTCGAACTCACGGAACACTCAACACAACGCTAAAACTAAAAATCACTCTCCAAAACCCCTGGATTCAAAACGTAAGAACTTTGAAATTCTAGAATTCACTTTAACGCGCCGAACCGGCCTAAACCACTCGGAATGACTTCAAATTTTGCAGATAAGTTATAAACGACACAACGGAAATATTCCCGGTCTCGGAATTTCATTCGGACCTCGGGAACATAAAATCACTTCTCAAACCACACTTCAAATTCTTTAGAAACCTCACAAGTTCATTAACTCCATTTTCCTCACTTGGACCCGAAACCAATCAAATCAAATCCGTTTTACACCAAAACTCACAGATAGGGCAAACAACATATAATAAAACTGTTCCAGGCTCCGGAACCATAACACGGGCCTGGTAACAAGGTTTTCACATAATTATTCACTTTCACATTCCTTTAATATTTTCAGAAAACTATTTTCTTTAAAAATTCATTTCTCGGGCTTGGGACCTCGGAATTCGATTCCGGGCATACGCCCAATTCCCATATTTTCCTACTGACCCTCCGAGACCATCACATCACGGGTCCGGATCCGTTTACCAAAAATATTGATCAAAGTCAACTTTATTTAATTATTCAATTCAATAATCCCATTTTTATCAAAAAAAATTTTACATGGAAGTTTCCCGGCTACCTGCCCTGACTGCACACGCATACCGAGGTAAGATTAACGGAGGCTTTCGAGGCCTCGGAACACAAATTTAACTGGAATTACTCAGGATGACCTTTTGGGTCATCACACATTTTCATAAGTCTAATATTCTGCCTTCCGAGACTAAGCACTGTCTCCTTGCATTTTATTTCTTGCATTTGCATAAGGCTACCTTTCTGCCTTCCGAGACTAAGCACTGTCTCCTTGCATTTTATTTCTTGCATTTACATAAGGCTACCTTTCTGCCTTCCGAGACTAAGCACTGTCTCCTTGCATTTTATTTCTTACATTTGCATAATTCTACCTTTCTGCCTTCCGAGACTAAGCACTGTCTCCCCGCATTCTATTTCCTCTATTTGCATAAGGCTATCATTCTGCCTTTCGAGGTTCTACGCTACCTCTATCCGCATTTTACTTCACTACGCACAACTCTTATCTATTCTTTCAGAACAATTACCTTTCGCAACGATATTTATCTATGCTTTCTTTCAGGCTAAGCTCTGCCCTGGTTTCCTTTTTATCGCAAGACTGCAATCTTCATGGGCCGAAATATCGCCAACTTGTCCATAGGCATCATCGTTCGGAGGTACCATTCTCATGGCCCGAGAACATCACTTCATGGCCCGCGGATCTCTTTATTCACCTTGCATTTCATTATTCAAAGGCATCATGGTTTGAAGGCACCATCCTCATGGCCCGAGAACATCATTTCATAGCGTGCGAATCCCGCGCCAAGCGATTCATGGCCCAGGACATCATGGTCTAAGGACATCATCCTAATTGTCCGAAGACAACATTCATAGTCCAACGGGAACTTGCATCATGATTATGTTATGCAATATACGTTCATTCTTTGCAGGTAACCTGGCCGGAACAGCTAACTAGGCAGGAGCGGACCGCTATAGTTCTTCATCACAACCCCGAAATATCTTTGTATTCTTACCCCACCATGCACCTTGGGCCCGTTCTTGTGAAACATTGTCGGTATATTTCGTCGATGATTCCGAAACTACTGGCGGCCTGATTCCTATAAAACCAGGGATATGTAGGCAGCTCAGAAACCAGGGTGCGGCCGAACTCTATCCTGCAGCTTCATCTCAGGTCAAAATTGGCCATCATATCTTCACCCCACAACTCTTTCATCCTTCCCGGGTAAAGAGAGGCAGCTGTTGATACCCAATTTTTCCTAAAATTATTTTCCAACTTGTAATATGCTTTCAAAATCACTCTTAGCAATAATGAGTATTATTCCTAATTTTAACATATTTTTATCTGAATTATTTCCATATTTATTCGGTATTTCGTATTTAAACAATTCATAAATCATGCTCTAAATAAATCCCAAAATATTCTACAATTTAATATGTCGTTTATAATTACTGTTTATTTTATTAAAATTCAATTATTTCATAAATTGGCCAATTGAGTTCTATTTAATTGCAATTACAATTATTTTGCAATCATAGCCTAATTAGTCATTTTATACCTTTATAATCCGAATTTATGTCCTTCATATTTTTTATCTTGTCTAATTACTGTAATTATACTTATTTTAAACTTAATATCATTTTATACAATTATTGGCTATTTTAATTAATTAACTATCCTATTAAATGGGGTATTTCACAACTAGCCTCTTCCTATTTTAATTTTAGCCACATTTGGCTGACTCAATTACCCAACCCCCTGACCCAATTGAGACCAGCCCAAACCCCAAATCCATCTGGACCGTTGATCAAATTAGATTAACGGTCCAAATCATTAATTTCCTTAATTAACTCCCCAACTACCCCCCCCCCCACCATCTCTCTCATTCTTCGAGACCTCACTCTCTCTCATCTCGTCCCTTTCTCTCCTCCTTCTCTCTAGAACCTTCTGGGTTCTCCTTCTTCTCCGATGGGTTTCCACCGCCTCTCCGGCCACCTCCAGTCTCATCCCTTTCAATCACCGGCCACCTGACGCCCGTCTCTCTGATTTCCTTCGTCTCTGAGTTCCTGTGAAGCTTCAACCATGCCAGAATGGCCATGGAGGCTCCTACCTAGGTTATTTCCGGCCTTCTCCGGCGAGGTTCAACTCGATGGTGCTCTAACTATCACCGTCTATGAGTTTTACAACAGGTTCTCCGGTTATCTCTGGTTCTCTTATGAAACCCTAATTTTTGCCTAAACCTCTCAGATCTCTAGTATTTTCAGCGATTTAAACTTATTTCTTTATGTTTTACACTAATTTACACTTAATATTTAAGATTCATCAGTTTTTAAAACGTCTTACTCCCTCTTTTAAAATTAGGGTTTCTCAGAGTTCTTCTGCACCTATTTTAAACTGACTTCTTCTTTATGTTTAAACCTTTCCCCTCACATATCTCGGCTGATTCTATGTTCTTACTATTTTTTAACTCGCATATGTTAAAAAGCCCTAATTTTAAGATATTCTTTACATTGGTTCTTCGTGTTAGCATGACTACCTGATTCTTGTTAAGTTCTGTGGTTACCATGCTGCGAATAGGTTATTACTGAGTATTTAGCCTACTTGTATCACCTATGTGTGATTGTATTGATATGAATTTGTTCATCTCTTGCCTCTTTCTGTGTATATTGCTGACTCTGCCTGTTTGCTGCGACTGTTTGTCCTTCCTTATTTATATGTTGAAGCATGGATTCATAACTCTCTTGACTGATTCTATGGACTGATTGAAAGACTTCTATTAAAACCCTAGAATCCTATTTTTCTGTTTAAGTTAATTGATCACTTTACCTTATATGCTGAGATACTCTGTTTACTGAATCATTTTCCTCGATCGAAATCTTCTGAACCTAGTCCTAATTTACTACTCTGTACTTACTAAGCTTGATTCTCTCCTTGATTGTCATATACTGATATTCCCTTTGCCTTATGTGACACTGATTCTCTACCATTTGAACTTGAATCCCTTAACTTAATGGATTACTTGTCTTAATAGTCTACTGATTAATATGAGCTCCTTAATTATCCTGCTTCTTTGATATTTTCCTTATTCAATTTTGTACAGCCCTGTATTTGCCTTATATGCTATGTGTTTTAACCATTTGAGCTTTTAAAATCCCTTGACTTAAGGGAGTCGTGTCCTATTTCTATACTGATTGATTCTGCCTTCTTTTATTAGCATGCCATTGTGATTCTTACCTTATTTACCACTTGTTTTCAACTATAAATACCCTAGTCTTTCAATAGCGACACACAGACTGAAAAAACACACACATCAGTCGAACATTATTCACTCTCTCTACTACTATCTTGTTCTGCTCCTCCTTGCTCTCTCTCTTGTCTCTATTATTACTACTTGCTACTTGCTATTAGCCGGCTGCCAAGCCAAGGCTAATTCTGTGCTACTTAACATTCTCCTGCTGCTCTCTATTTACATCACTGGTATGATCTAATTAACATTACTGCACTCAAAACAATATGCTTTACTTTTGTTTAAGGTTCCTACTATTCCTTTTGTGCTTCTATCTGTGGTTTTATTGCTTACCCTGTTACTAGCATGTCTAACCCCTTATATGATTTCTCTTCTTCTTCTAGAGTAACTTAATCCTGCATTATTTTCTGTGGTTTACTATGGTCTATGCTGCAGTGGTTTCTTATTCCTCCTGTCTGTTTATTACCTCCTGTATGTTGGCTTAGCAGTTGTTAATTATTTGGTATCTCTAATGTGCTGAATCTGTACCTAAACTGATTAACACCACCCCTATTTGTCCCCTTAATCCCTTTCCCTGTTTGTGAATAATCTCTCTGATGTTCTACTTAGTTCTGAATCCATGTTGTTCTTAATATTGGTTCTTTTGTGCTTTCTCTGAAACCATGTGATTTCAAAACTCCTTTTTCCAAACTCAAACTCTTTTTCAAAGGCACTTCGCAATTCCTAGACCCTTAGGTTCCACCGTCCTCAGTGTGAGCATCGCTTGGGGAACCATGAGTTCCCTCTGAACCTTGCGACACTGAGGTAGGGCACTCTACACTGCACTTATGTAATTATCAATATTCCTGGGTGCTGGTATTGGCCAGGGCCTCACTTAGGCCTTTGGGAGCTTTGCCGTACCCAGGCCATCTAAGGTTGTGAAAGCGAAAAGGATGAAGATGGAAGATTGGGCCTGTGTGAAGGCTCCCTATAAAGTTAGCTTCTTCTTTTCTTTTAAGTGATGTAATTTATTATTCTTGGTCTATAATAATTTGTAAACAAATATCTGGGACTGGATAGTGAACATGGGAGGGAATTATGCATGTTTAGTATAGTACGAGTAGAAAATATGACTTTAGGACCTATTTTTCCATATGTGCATTAGCTATCCTGCTTAGGACATGCATAAAACGCATCATGAATCTTGTCAGCATATTTGCGTCATCTTGTTCACAGTTAGTAACTATAATCAAGCCCTAAAAGTTGCTATAATGTATCATTCATGCATGCCACATAGAAATCATGTCTAGGATACTACTTCGTGCATTAACTATTCTGCCTGTAGGATTTTATTTGCAAGCATTTGAATGATCAATTAACTCGTTTAGTCTAATAAATGTGACCAAAACATTTCCTGCAAATGTATTATCACTTATGTCTTAAAATCAGACCTGGAATATGCATGCTCACCCTTAGGCAATACATATAACGCCTAGGAAAACTTTAGGCCTAATTAAAATCTAATCAACTATGCTGGGAACAGTCTATTTCTTTTAAAAACCTCTTGGGATTTGTTGATTCTGCTTCTTTGAAACCCGCTCTATTTTGCTAAACTCATATGCTGTTTCTTTAAAAAAAAAAATTCTAAAGCTACGTATTTTTTCTGAAAAACTGTTGCTCCTTTACTAAGAATTTTCTCAAACTATTGTGAATTTCTAAACCCTAACACTGTCTTTAAATCACTGTATCTTATTTACTCATTTTTTTAAAAAGCATTTCAAACCCATGCTTTAATAACTTTCATCTATGTTTGCGGAAAGGTTTAGTCATTGTCTATTTCTAAGTTTTACTGATGCCTTTATCTACTGTACATTTTGAAATCAACTGTCAGTTTTTAATTTCAGTTCTTTAACACTAGACTCCTACTATTTTATTAAACTTCCTATTTTTGAACCCTACTGCCTTTGCTAAAATGCCTTGTCTTCAAACTTTCTAGTGAGACTTCAATTGTGCTTGAGACGTGCCACTTACGTGTTTAGTTGTGGAGGAACTTGTGAGCCTATTACTTGTCCTATGTGATTCCCACCAATTCCCACCACATGTGTTCCACTTGTTTTTGTACTGTCGCTAGTATTTTATCCTTTACACCTAAGTCAGCCTAGTCCCCGCCTTTGGGAGGATTAGTAGTCCTAATCACCCTCCAGAACTTATAGGATGGGACGGGTAACGGCACGCAATAAGTATTCGTGACCAACACACGCATTTTAAATAACCTTTACGGGGTGGGAAGGATAGAATACGGATATGATGACCGGTGCGCTAATACCACGTGTAGCCGCCTCCCCGAGGTGTGACATTCCGGGTATTGCATTGAAGTGATTCGTATTACTTTAAACCTAGGACGATTCTTTTCAAATGTTTATTTTATTTTAACGATTTTCATACTTGTTTTAAATCCCCTCATATGTGAACTTTATTTGTTACTTGCTTACCGTCCAAATTCACAAAACGTATTGGCTGGGACCCACAATTGTGGATTCTGAGGGGTGCCTAACACCTTCCCCTTGGGATAATATCAAGCCCTTACCCGTTCTCTGGTAATGCAAACTAGTCTATGAGTTATCAACTCTAAGTGCCCTAACGCACCGCTAAATTGTTAGGTGGCGACTCTTCCTTTTCTTTTAAAGGAGTTGTCCATAATGTCTTAACCCGATCTCTCCGTACCTAACCCGTGCGATAGAAAAAGGAGACGCGACACCACCACAAATAGTACATGATTGAGATGGTGCACACAACTTGGTATTCGAAATATTCTTACAATATTGCCACAAGTGAGGCCCTTTTCAATATGGACCAGGATTACAAAAACAAGAATACTTATTATCTCACCACTTTTCATTCAAAGTTGCCATATAAAAAATATAATACTAACTGCACTAAACTAAAATTAAAAACTTAAATAGATAAAAAGTAAAAATTTAATCTAGTAAAATAGTTAATTTCTAAATCCCCGATAACGACACCAAAAACTTGTTGCTCCCAAACGCACATGCAAGTATACGTGGTCGATAAGTAATATAGGATTGTAAGTCCAGATATCGTACCCACATGGGCTTGTGATTAACTATCAACCAACTTAAACCAAAACAATTAATCTATTAAAGCGATTCCTAAAGCATGAATATTTAACTACAACTAATCTAGAGTAGAAAATTAAGAGATTAAAGAAACAAGTTGGCAAATTTTTAGAGACGAATTCAATGAGTGAATATTCTAGAGCTATGGGTTAGATAACAATCCCGTTGAGTTTTTCACTTAAATTGTCTAATTAATTTATCTGGTTTATTGGTTGACATGGTTAATATTACTCGTGGCCTTTTCCCGAAGTACTACTCATCTGTTCAAGCTTACCTAACGCCTATATTCCTATGAAATTAGAATTAACAAGAACGCATTAATAATTCCTACATNAATTCAAATAATTAAGCGCAAGATTGAATAAATAAACCAATATGATAAAATAATAAGAACAATTCAAGCTTCAAACTACAACGTTCGTGTAGCACCCAAAACTCTAGAACTAATAAACTATGAGATTAAAAGAAGAGAAGAGAAGAAAAACTAGGTAGAAGCCTCCTCTAAAGCGTGATGTGTGTTCCCCCACGTGAATTTTCCTTCCAAAGTGGCGTCTCCCCCTTCACAAATAAGTTTAGTCTTGCTTTTATACGTGTTGGGTAGGTCTAGGGTCGAAATAACCACGTCTAGGGCAAACTTGGATAAACATTTCCGCCACTGGCCCCCTGCTAAGCGCTAGGCGCCTTCTATGGCGCTGGCAATTTGGAGCACACTGTTTCTGGTGCCACATGTAGCTCAAGGCGCTGCCTGTGGCGCTGCACTGCCCAACTTTCCTGTTTCGTCCATTTTGGCTCTCATGCTCGTGTTGATAACGTGTTATAAAACAATAAAAGAAGAAGAACAATATTGCAAAGAAATAGAGAGAGGAATTCTTATTGAATTTTGGGTTGAATCATAATAGAATAGGACCCCCCCCCAAAGAAATTTTTTTGGATTTTGTGGTTAAATTAAAAAAAAAAGAGCCCCCCCCCCCCCCCCCAATTTATAGGGAAAAAATGACTTAACCACCTAATAAAATCCCTAAAATTTCTTTAAAATATAAAATATTCATCTTAAATAAAAATTTATTTATAACACCCTTTCTTTTTTTTTTCTTCGGAATTTGTTGGTTCAACGCTGATGCATGAACGCAAACTAATTTGACAGAGTCTAACTAGTCAATATCTTGCTTCATGCGTGTCACGCCCCAATTCTCCCTCTGACTGGGTCTCGTGACGGTACCTAGTCTAGACGGCTAGGTAAGCCTATACCTTAAGCGAAATTTAGATAAAACAGGTAAAATAACAGTAAGCAAAATAAATCATAATAAAGTTGACGCCGCTTGGCATAAATAGTTACTATACCCCAGAACCCGGAATATCACCATACATCACAAGCTACTCTACTGCTCAATATACACAACTGGAAAAGAGAAGACTGTATAGTTTCATCTACAAGTACTACAACTTCAAGATAGGAAGGGGACTCGGAGATCTGCGAACGCTGCATATTATACCTCGAGTCTCCTGACACAGCTGCTGCTGGCTAGCTGAGATACCGCGTGCTAGGACCTGGATCTGCACATGGGAAAAACATGCGCAGAAGGGCGTGATCACTCCACATTTGGTACCCAGTAAGTGCCAAGCCTAACCCCAGTCAAGTAGTGACGAGGTCAGGTTGAGGCTCTACTGAGGTTGCAATTCAAAATAAGACAGATATAGCTAACAGTTAAGTAGACAATAATAATTAACGGCAATTCAAAGTAAGGATCAGAAGAAAGAGTAATGAATCTCCTGTTCGGCACAACATATAACTCAGGTGATAATCGTGCAATGCAATATAGGGGGAAAGCTCTCGGATCTCGGTCCGTAGTCCCAATTTAAATATGCAATGCAGTACATGGGGAAAGCTCCCGGATCTCGGTCCGTAGTCCCAATGTAAATATGCGATGCAGTACAGGGGGAAAGCTCCCGGATTTCGGTTCGTAGTCCCAATTTAAATATGCGATGCAGTACAGGGGGAAAGCTCCCAGATCTCGGTCCGTAGTCCCAATTTACATATGCAATGCAAGAATATATATATATATATATATATATATATATATGTTGGATAAACAGAAGTTTTCAAGGTTTGGGAAAAATCATTAGTAAATACGGGTAAAGTACTTAAACTGTGTTCAAACAGTAGTAACGAGAGAAAAATCAAGTAAAATCAGTGGCTGTGATAAAATATTAAATTGTTATTCAGCTCAATCAAGGATAGTAATAATAGAATTGAAATTTAGGCAAGTTATAGAAAGAACTATGGAATTTCCGTGAAAATGTCCCATGCACGCGCTTGTCACCTCACGTACACGGGGTTTTTATAGTAAAAACCAGTCAAAATATCTTAGGAAATTCCCCAACACAGAGTTAGGCAAGCCACTTACCTCGACTGTGCAAATCAATCAATAATCACGCTCTTGCCACGAGTATCCAACTCCAGGTGGCCCAAATCTATTCAATTCGATGGTATAATGTAAATATAAATTCAAGAAATCAAATTAATTAATAAATTCAGAACTAATACGCGAATTTAGAAAAATTAACAAAAATGCCCCTCGGGCCCACTTCTCGGAATTGGGAAAATTTTATATTTTCTGAACCCTTGCTTGCTCACGAGTCTAACCATATGAAAATCTCTTAAATCGGAGGTCAATTACCCAATCAAAACCCCAAAATTAGGTCTAAGAAGTTTCTTCCATTTCCCCCCAATTTTAACTCAAAAATCATGAAGTTAAGGGTGGGATTTGAGATTAGGAACGTGAAAATTAACCTATGGTGGTAGAAAATCACTTACCTCGATTACCCAGGTGAAAATCCCCTCAAAGATCGCATCTCCCGAGCTCCCAAAACTCAAAAATGGTGAAATAACATAACCTTCGGATTCTTAGAATATGAACAGGGATTTCCGCACCAGTGGTCCCTTTAACTGCTCCTGCGGTACCGCACCTGCGGAATTATCATCGCAGGTGCGGAAAATCACTTAAAGCCCTGGGACCGCACCTGCGATAGAAAGGTCGCGCCTGCGGAGCCCAGGTCGCACCTGCGAACCCTAACCAGGCCACTCGAACTTCGCACCTGCGACATAAGTCCTGCACCTGCGTGCTCGCACCTGCGGAATTTCCATCACAGGTGCGGAACACAAGATAAAGGTCTGGTTAAGCACTTTGAAATTTTCCAAACTTCCCGATAAGCATTCGAAACAACCCCCAGGCCCCCCGGGACCTCACCCAAAACCACCAACTGACCCCAATACCTATCCAAACCTGGTCAGGCCTTAAAGACACGTCCCCTAACATCAAAATATCCAAAAATGCATAGATTCAAGCCTAGGAACTTAGGAAATTTTCAAGAATTCACCTCCGACGCCGAACCACATCTAAACTCGTCCGAAGGACCTCAAAATTTGCACACAGGTCATAAATGACATTCCGGACCTGCTGTCGCTTTCGAAATTCCATTCCGAGTCCGATATCAAAATCTCACCTATCGGCCGAAATCGCCGAAATTCTAACTTTCGCCAATTCAAGCCTAAATCTACGTCTGACCTCAAAAACACATTCCGAACACGCTCCCAACCCCGAAATCACTCAACGGAGCTAACGGAGTCAACAGATTTCCATTCCGGATCCGTCTTCACACAATTCCCGCTGCGGTCCAATTTCTAAGGTTAAAGTTCACCTTCAAGGACTATATGTCCGAAAACACTCCTATTTTCATCACTAAACTCTCCGACTCATTCCATTAGCCTAATAAGACATGGAAAACACAATTATCAGGGGATCGGAGCGCTAACTCTCAAAACGACCGGCCAGGTCGTTACATTCTCCCCCTCTTAAGAAAATCGTTCGTCCTCGAACCAGTATAGAAACATACCTGAAGCTGTGAATAGATGAGGGTACTGACTCCGCATATCTTGCTCGGTCTCCCAAGTCGCCTCCTCGACCGAATGACCCCTCCACTACACCTTGACTGAAGCAATGTCCTTCGACCTAAGCTTTCTGACCTGCCTATCCAAAATGGCAACTGGTTCCTCAACATATGATAGACCCTTGTCTAACTAGACTGAGCTGAAATCCAAAACATGTGTCGGGTCACCATGATATTTGCAGCATGGACATGTGGAATATAGGATGAACAGCTGCTAGGTTAGGAGGCAAGGCCAGCTCATAAGCAACCTCCCCAACCCGCTGCAATAACTCAAAAGGGCCAATGAACCTCGGACTCAGCTTACCCTTCTCCCCAAATATCATGACGCCCTTCATCGGCGATACCCGAAGCAAAACCCGATCACCAGCCATGAATGATAAATCACGAACTCTCCGGTCCGCATAACTCTTCTTTCTAGACTGGGATGTGCGAAGTCTATCCTGAATCACCTTCACCTTGTCAAAGGCATCCTGAACTAAATCCGTACCCAACAATCGGGTCTCGCCCGGCTCGAACCATCCGACTGGAGACCTGCACTTCCTACCATATAAAGCTTTATACGGCGCCATCTGAATGCTGGACTGGTAGTTGTTATTATAAGCAAACTATGCAAGGGCTAAGTACTGATCCCATGATCCTCCAAAATCCATCACACAAGCACGAAGCATATCCTCCAGAATCTGAATAGTGCACTCGGACTGTCAGTCCGTCTGAGGGTGGAATGCTGTACTGAGATCAATCTGAGTGCCCAACTCACTATGCAAGGATCTCTAGAAGTGCGAGGTGAACTGAGGACCTCGTTCTGAAATAATAGATACCGGCACACCATGCAACCGGACTACCTCCCTCATGTAGATCTGAGCTAATCTCTCCGAAGAATATATAGTCAATACCAAAATGAAATGAGCTGACTTGGTCAGCCGATCCATAATCACCCAAATAGCATCATACTTCCTCAGAGTCCGAGGAAGTCCGACCACAAAATCCATGGTAATCCGCTCCCACTTCCACTCTGGAAGCCTCATCTGCTGAAGTAATCCTCCCGGTCTCTGATGCTCACACTTGACCTGCTGACAATTGAGGCATCTGGCTACGAACTCCACTATATCCTTTTTCATCCTCCACCACTAGTAGTGCTGTCTCAGATCCTGGTACATCTTCGCGGTGCCGGGATGAATGGAGTACCGTGAGCTATGGGCCTCCTCAAGGATCAACCTCCGCAGTCCATCTACGTCAGGCACACAAATACGGCCCTGCAGTATCAACACACCCTCATCATCTATGGTCATATCTCTAACACCATCCCGCTGAACTCTATCCGGAAGAGCTCGAAGGTTGGGATTATCATACTGGCATTCTCGAATGCGGTCATAAAGAGAAGATCGAGCAACAACACAAACGAAAACCCGGTGAGGTTCAGAAAGGTCCAATCTCACGAATTAGTTGGCTAAAGACTGAACATCCAAAGCTAAGGGCCTCTCAGCTGCATGAAGATATGCCAAACTACCCAAATTCTCCGCCCGGCGACTCAGGGCATCGGCCACCACATTGTCCTTCCCCGGAATGTATAATATGGTGATGTCGTAATCCTTGAGTAGCTCCAACCACCTGCGCTGACGCAAATTGATATCCTTCTGCATGAATATGTGCTAAAAACTCCGGTGATCCGTATATATCTCACAGGGAATACCGTATATATAATGATGCCATATCTTCAGGGCGTGAACAATCGCTGCCAACTCGAGATCATGAACAGGGTAATTTTTCTCATGTACCTTCAATTGTCTGGACGCGTAGGCAATCACCCTACCGTCCTGCATCAACACCGCTCCCAAACCAATCCTCGAAGCATCATAATAGACTGTATAGGACCCCAAGCTGGTAGGTAGAACTAACACTGGAGCTGTAGTCAAGGCTGTCTTGAGCTTCTGAAAGCTCTCCTCACACTCTTCAGTCCAAATAAAAGGTGCACCCTTCTGGGTCAATCTAGTCATGGGTGCTAAAATGGATGAAAATCCCTCCATGAAATGGCGGTAATAGCCAGCCAAACCGAGGAAACTGCGGATCTCGGTAGCTGAAGACGGCCTGGGCCAACTCTGTACTACCTCCACCTTCTTCGGATCTACCTTGATCCCATCCGAAGATACTATATGGCCTAAGAATGCCACAGAATCAAGCCAGAATTCACACTTAGAGAATTTGGCATATAACTTCTTCTCTCTCAAGGTCTGAAGCACGGTCCTCAAGTGCTGCTCATGGTCCTCCTGGGACCGAGAATATACCAGAATGTCGTCAATGAACACAATGACGAAAGTATCAAGATGAGGCCGAAATACACTGTGCATCAAGTGCATGAAGGCTGCTGGGGCATTGGTCAGCCCGATTGACATAACAAGGAACTCGTAGTGACCATATCTAGCCCTGAAAACAGTCTTCGGGATGTCCGACTCCCGAATCTTCAACTGATGATAGACCGAACAAAGGTCAATCTTGGAGAATACCTTGGCACCCTGTAGCTGGTCAAACAAATCATCAATGCGAGGTAACGGGTACCTATTCTTCACTGTCACCTTATTCAACTGCCTGTAGTCAATGCACATACGCATCGATCCATCCTTCTTTTTCACAAACAACACTGGAGCACCCCAAGGCGACACACTGGGCCTGATGAACCCTTTATCAAGCAATTCCTGCAACTGTTCCTTCAACTCCCTCAACTCAGGAGGAGCCATGCGATAGGTAGGGCTGGAAATGGGCTAAGTGCCCAGCAACAAATCAATGCCAAAATCAATGTCTCTGTCGGGCGGCATACCCGGAAGGTCAGCTGGAAAAACATCGGGATAATCCCTCACAACTGGGACCGAATCAACTGTAGGGGTGTCGGCACTAACATCTCTCACATAGGCCAAATAAGCATCACACCCCTTTGCCACCATCCGCTGAGCCTTAAGAAAAGAAATGACTCGACGAGGAGTATACTCTAGCGAACCCCTCCACTCTAACCTCGGAAATCATGGCATAGCCAGCGTCATGGTTTTGGCGTGACAAGCAATAATAGCATAGTGGGGCGACAACCAGTCCATGCCCAAGATAACATCGAAATCTACCATACTGAGTAATAATAAATCAGCCCTGGTCTCAAAACAACTAATAACAATCAAACACAACCAATATACGCAGTCCACAACAAGAGAATGTCCCACAGGAGTAGAAACGTAAATGGGGGAACTCAAAGAATCCCGAGATATCCCCAAATGTGAGGCAAAATAATAAGACACATATGAATGTGTGGAACCTGGATCAAATAATACCGATGCGTCCCTATGACAAACGGGGACAATACCTGTAATGACTAAATCTGAAGCAATGGCCTCGGACCTGGCTGGAAGGGCATAATATCTGGCCTGGCCTCCCCTTCCAGGGCGACCTCGACCTCCCCGACCTCCACCTCGAGCTGCCTGAGATGGTGGGGTGGCAGCCGGGGTTGGAAGTATAGCTGGGGGACCTGGTGGCAGATGTGGAACCTGATAAGTCTCTAGTGGTGCACCTCTCCTAACTCTGGGGCAATCCCTCATCATATGGCGAGGGTCACCACACCCAAAACAACCCCTCTGAGGGCGATGCTGCGGCTGACTCTGAACTGGCTTGCTAGACTGGCCCGTGATAGCACCTCGAACAGGAGGCGCCTGAGATGCTGGTGGTGCATAATAGGGCTCCCAAGGTCTAGGAGGTGCTGGAATACCATTGGCTGCTGGAAGAGCTGAATGTACCGGGCGACTCACAAAACCCCTACCATAGCGTGCTGCTGGTGCACGAGCTCCTGAGAAATGACCCGTCTCTCGAGACCTCTTGGCCTCTCTCTCCTCTCTGTCCCGGGTCAGCATACTCTCAATCCTCCTAGCAATGCTCACGGCCTGCTGGTAAGTGATATCAGTCTCCAACTCCTTGGCCATACTGGTACGAATGCTAGTATGGAGTCCCTCAATAAAATGGCGAACTCTCTCTCTCTGACAGTAGATACCAAAGCTGATGCATGTCGTGCCAAGTCACTGAATCAGACTGCATACTCTGACACGGTCATAGTACCCTGGCGTAGCTGCTCAAACTCCGCACGCCAAGCATCCCTGAGACTCTGGGGGACAAACTCCAGCAAGAACATATCAGAATAGTGAGCCCAAGTGCACGCCACCACTGATAGGCTGCTCCTCTCAGCTGAAAAGTAGTGAAAGAGACCCCACTCATCTCTACAATGCCCATGGTACGAAGGATGTGATGACACTCCTCAAGAAAACCCAGAGCATCATCTGAAGCTAAATCGCTGAACTCAGGTGGGTGGTACTTCTTGTACCACTCAAGACAGAGTTGCTCAGACTCGGACGCAGCTGCTCTGGCCTCAGGCTGAACTGGAGCTGCTGGAGGCATAGGAATATATTCTGGGACCTGCCCCATATGGACCCTCTGCTTAGGAGTACGGGCTGCGGGAGTCTGTGCCCCTCCCCCGGCCTGGGATGTAGCTGCGGCTAGCGGAAGTAGTCCCGCCTGCGACAGAGTACTGAAAGCACTCATGAACTGGGCCAAAGTCTCCTGGAGGGCTTGAGTGATAGTAGGCACCTCCGGTGCCCCTCCAACTGCAACTGCTGGGGGATCCTCCGTCACTGCTCTAGCCGGTGCTCGGGCTGCACCGCGTGCTCGTCCCCTGCCCCGACCCCTGCCTCTAGTGGCTCTGGCTGGGGGCTCAAGTGCCTGATCGTCGGTACGCCTGGTGCGAGTGCGAACCATCTGTAAGCAAGAATAGAATAGAGTTTAAGAATTT
>ML271755.1:10691-65124 GCA_005239495.1 Nicotiana undulata | reverse complement strand
TGAATTTAAAAAATGAGAAACAAAAAAGAATAAAAGGTATATTATACTAGTTATATTAAAAAAGGTGAATTAATATTTATTATATCTTCTTATTGTATAAAAAAGAATAATAAAAATAATAAAAACAATAAATGAAATTGGATAATGAAGAGAAAAAGAATATAAAAAAAGAAGTAAAGGAAATTAGAAAAGGAAAAAAGAAAAAATTAAGAAGAAAACAAGAAAAAAGAAAAGGAGAAAAGAAATTAAAAAAAGGAAAAAGAAAAAGAAAAAGAAACATAGAAATAAAAAAAAATTAGAGAAAAAAAAGAAATTTCCCCACAAAAATTACTATGGGTAGGAAATGTAATTAGTTTGATGGGTAGAAAAATAAATGGGTAGACAAGGGTAAATAGTTTTGTTTTTGTGGGTAAGTGTGTCATTCCCCCAATTTTTTTCTCCATTAACCTAGCGAGCGAAAATTGTCTGTAAAAAGAAAAAAAAAACATCCAACTACTTTTAAAGCTAAAACTAGTATTATAGCCTATTTGGCCAAGTTTCTTAAGAGGCAAAAAGTATTTTTTTTTTTCAAAAGCACTTTTTTTTCCTAACTTGAGGTGTTTGGCCAAGCTTTTTTTGGTAAAAAAGTATTTTTGGGAAGAAGCAGAAAAAAGTAGATTCTTCCCAAAAGTAGAAGCAAAAGCAGTTTTGATTTTTTTTCTTACCAAGAATACCCTTAACAAAATATATTATATACCAAAATAACCGTTATACCTAGTACTTAGGATATTAATGTATAAATATTTCTTATTATTTTTAGGATAGCTTTCTAATATATAGTGACTTTAGGGGTGAATATTTTTATATTTTGTTGAATGATTTTCAATATATTTAATTTATATTAAAAGAATTAAGTACTTTTAAATTTTATTTTCATAGTTTACTTAAATAAAATAAAAAGATTTAATTATTGCATGTAATAACAAATTTTTGAGATTATTTATTTACTTGTAATAGTAACTATTAAGTAAATCTATTCATGTCCTTATTCGTAATTTGATAATTAAAAGCACTTTCTGAAAAGCTTGGTCAAACACAAATAATTGCTCAAAAGTGATTTTCAGAGAGATTAGCCAAACACAAACTGCTTCTCTTAAAAAGTATTTTTTTCAAAAGCACTTTTGAAAAAAGTATTTCTCAAAATAAGTTGATTTCTCCAGCTTGGCCAAACAGGCTATTAGTACATGTGCGGACACAAATCATGTTAATTGTGATGTATGTTGTTTGAATCATGTGCAAATAACCTTAAAATATAAATCTCTCAAATAAAAATTATATAACATTAGATATTAATTATGAAGTAGGTTATGAAATTATTGTTCAAATCTCGTAGTGCATAACCTATTTTTTATATATATTTGTAGTAACCTAACCCCTTGATTTTAGTCTTGCATTTCGTTTCACTGTCAATATAAAGAATATTACACATATCATGTTGTGATGTCTTGTTTGAGCACAATAGATCATATTATTTCAACAAACTTCTTACTATCACTTTTTTTTTTATCAAAAAGTTAAATATGTCCTATTCATCCCATTATTTGTACATAAATTCTTTTTTCTTTTATTTTTTTTTCTTATAGTTATTGTATTATTTACTATTGATTATTATTGTACTATTATATAATATTTTATTAGCTTAATAATTAAATTAATATCTTGCTTAATATTCTTTTAATAGTCTTTAATAAATAAAAATATTTTATTCTTGAAATTTGGTATATTTTTATGCTTGTATCTATCATTCTATTAAATTTATTGTAATATTATTAAATATAATATCACTTTTAACTCATTTATTTTTAAATTAATTTAATGTATAAATATCCTCACACTATATCTATTTTTATATATTCGCTTCCCTACTATAAATTTTAATTAGTTTTTACATTAATGTTTTACCTATAACCAAAATAATATCATATTTTATATTAAATTATAAAATTAATGTAGGCTAAAATATTAATACATAAGTTATTTGATGATTATGTTTCAAATGTATTGAGTTCTCTTATAATTATTTTTGATTTAGATGAAGTTAAATTATTTTTTTTAGCTTTAAGATATAAATTTAATTTTTAATTTTCATTAACAAAATTACCTCTATTAGAAAGTTATTTTATATTCTTAAAATTTATTTTGATATTAGAAAAATAATTTCTTAATTGTTTGAGCATATTATATGTATGTAGTAATATGTTTACTGCCATTTTATTTCTTTTCATAATATTTTTCAAAATAAAAAAATTATGAAATAAAAAAACTCTCATCTCAAATTCAAATAATTCTATCATTCTATTTTCTAAATTGGAATGCAGTTTCAAAAAATTATGTTATGCTTTCAAACTTATACAGTTATATTAACTGCACTAAATTCAGATGTTAATCATAGAAATATATTTTCTTAGTTGTTTGAACACATTATATTTATATGTTGTAGTAATATTTTCATTGTTAGCTTATTTCTTATGTAAATTTTCTTTCTTTTTAGCTTTAATACAAATTTAATTTTTAATTTTCATTAGTATAATTACCTATATTAGAAATTTATTTTATATTTTAGTTTTTTTTCATAAATAAGACTTCAATTTCGTGATAGTATCCATAGTTTGAGCATTCTAATCATAGTTTTAACAACTTTCGAATTTCGAATTCAATTTGCCTTTCCCTTTCATTTCTAATAGTAAATTTTTAATAATTTAACATAATTTTGCTAATTTTTTAAGTATTGTATATTTAATTTTAACAACTTTCTATTTTCAATTTCAATTAGCCTTTCCCTTTTTAATTTTAAGTTTGTATATTTAATTTATTTTATTTTATTTTCTAAACTTATGATTTATAAATATCCTCACATTATGTCTAATTTATTTCTATTATTCAATATTTTTAGTTTTTGATTTTATCTATTAGACTTGAGTTGCGTGGACCTATTCATATTATGACTTTTCTTATCATAATATAAAAAACTTTCTCATCTCAAATTTAAATAAGTTTTACCGTTTTTTCTATGATAAAAATCTAAAAAAAATCTCTATTTATTTTTTATTTTTGATATTATATTATTCAATACGAGAATATCATGCCGGGGTACCAAGCTATTGAGTCACACTATGAAGGTTTGGGAGAGAGTGGTGGAGACCAGGGTGAGGAGGTGTGTGTCTATTTCCGAGAATCAGTTTGGATTCATGCCGGGGCGTTCGACTACGGGAGCGATTCATTTGGTAAGGAGATTAGTGGAGCAGTACAAGGAAAGGAAGAAGGATTTGCATATGGTGTTTATTGACCTTGAGAAGGCATACGATAAAGTTCCGAGGGAGGTGTTTGGAGGTTAGCGGTGTTCCGGTAGTGTACATTAGGGTGATTAAGGATATGTGATGCTAAGACTCGGGTGAGGACTGTGGGTGGTGACTCGGACCATTTCCCTGTGGTGATGGGGTTGCACCAGGGATCGGCTCTTAGCCCATTTTTGTTTGCCTTGGCGATGGATGTACTGTCGCGTCACATCCAAGGGGAAGTGCCCTGGTGCATGCTATTTGTCGATGATATAGTGTTGATTGACGAGACGCGTAGCGGAGTTAACGCGAGGTTGGAGGTTTGGAGACAGACCTTGGAGTCTAAAGGTTTCAAACTGAGTAGAACCAAGACAGAATACTTGGAGTGCAAATTCAGTGAGACCCATGATGCAGACGTATAGGTTAAGCTTGATGCTAAAGTTATCCCCAAGAAAGCGAGTTTTAAGTATCTCGGGTCTATTATCCAGGGTAGCGGGGAGATTGACGAAGATGTCACACATCGCATCGGAGCGAGGTGGATGAAGTGGAGGCTCGCTTCCGGTGTTCTATGTGATATGAATGTGCCGTTAAGACTTAAGAGTAAGTTTTATCGAGTGGTGGTTCGACCCGCCATGCTGTATGGGGATGAGTGTTGGTCAGTCAAGAACTCTCACATGCAGAAGATGAGAGTAGCAGAGATGAGGATGTTGAGATGGATGTGTGGGTGTACCAGGCGAGATAGGATTAAGAATGAAGTTATCCGGGACAGAGTGGGAGTAGCCTCCGCGGAGGACAAGATGTGGGAGTCGCAGTTGAGATGGTTCGGACACGTTAGGAGAAGAAGCATTGATGCCCCTGTCAGGAGGTGTGAGAGGTTGGCCATGGAGAGTTTGAGAAAGGGTCGAGGTAGTCCTAAGAAGTACTAGGGAGAAGTAATTAGGCAGGACTTGGCGCTGCTTCAGCTCACTGAGGACATGACAATTGATAGGAGGGTGTGGAGGTCGAGGATTAAGGTAGAAGGTTAGTAGGTAGTTTATAGTGGTCACCGATAGGCTTAGTAGCATGCCCTTCATATTCTTAGATTTTTTATTATGGTATGTGGTTTTGTTCGCATCAGGAATTGTATTCCATGTTGCTATTATTGGATACTATCTTCGTTTTTTTCCTCTTCTTCTTCTTGCCCTCCCTGAGCCGAGTCTCTATTGGAAACAACCTCTCTACCTGCATTAAGTAGGGATAAGGTATGTGTACAGACTACCCTCCCCATACCCCACATATTGGGATCAAACTAAGTTTGTTGTTGTTGTTATTGTATTATTCAATACATAATATTATTACATTGTCATGTGGATTTGTCACGACCCAAATCCCCAACCCTCGGGATCGTGATGACGCCTAACACCATACTTTCTAGGCAAGCCAATGTTAGAATTTAGCTAATCGTTTTCTTGTAACAATTTTATTAAATATAAGTAAGAAACTTAAAATGATGCGAAATCTAATACTATCCAATAAATGAAATCAAGAATAGCGTATGACATAATGAAACGAACTCGAAACTAATACAAATACCTAGCTACCCAGGGTTTCGAGTCACAATCACGAACTACTAAAGAATATACAAGTATTTGGCTGAAAGAAAATATATATCTGTTTTGAATGAAATAAAACAATAACTAAATAATGTGGAGAAGACTCCAGGAATCTGCGGACGCCAGCAAATCTACCTCGTGTCTCCGTACGAATGATCAGCTACTGCTAAGAGAATCAACTCTGACCGGAACCTTGATCTGCACAAGAAGTGTAGAGTGCAGTATCAGTACAACTGACCCCATGTACTGGTAAGTGCCGAGCCTAACCTCAACGAGGTAATGACGTGGCTACGAAGGGGCATTTATAATATAACCTGAATATAATGTATAATAAAGCAAGAAGGGAATACTAATGTCACGAACCGAATTTCCCACTGTCGGGACCGGGATGGCGCCTAACGTTGAATCCGCTAGGCAAGCCAACGTTAGTGATTATTTGTCACGACCCAATTTACCCTTCGAAAGGGATATCGTGATGACACCTAATCTCTACGACTAGGTAAGCCTAAATTTGCGGAAAATAAATATAATAAAATAAAGACAGCAAGGAACATAAGTAGACTTAACATAGCCGCTCGGCATGTACAATTATAACTCCCAAAACCCGGAACATCGCATTAGTCACAAGCTCTATCTCAAAGTAGCTCTATACAACGTTAGGGAAAAATACACGAAAAATCTATCTATGTCTATAGTGGAAGGTGACTCGAAGGACTCTGGGGACGCGGTAGAATTACCTTTCGGTCTCCTCAAGCAGCTACTCGGACCCCTAGCCACGAAACTGAGTGCTGGTACCTGGATCTGCACACGAAAACATGTGCAGGAAAGGGCATGAGTACACCACAATTGGTACCCAGTAAGTGCCAAGACTAACCCCAGTCAAGTAGTGACGAGGTAAGGTTAAGGCTCTACTGGATTTTTATAAGTAAAACAATTTAAAAATAGTACCGAAAGATATAAAAGCTAAGGTAAGTAGTAGAAACAAATAATCTGAAAGTAAAACAGCAACAGGGAGCCCTTGGCTCAACACAAAGTATCACATGGTGGAATCTCCTGGGATACGTCCCGTAGTTCCAAATGTAAAGATGCAGTACATGGGGAAAGCTCCCGGAATACGTCCTTAGTCCCAATTTAAATATGCAGTGCAGGGGGAAAGCTCTCGGAATACGTCTGTAGTCCCAATTATGTAGTACAATGGGAAAGCTCCTGGAATACGTCTGTAGTCCCAATTTAATTATGAAATGCAAATGAATGCCGGATACAGTATTTAAACAGCTCAGGAAAAGAGTCACAAACAAGAACAAGATAAAAACTAACTAACATGGTACGCATTGTATCAAATAGAGAATTTAGTTTAAATAGGTAGGCATGCTTCTTCCTAATCTAAACTACATAAGTAGCACATTGACAGTGAAATAGGAGTAAAATGATTATGGCATGAATAGGAAAAATGGAATTAAGCAACAATGGCCCGTGGACGTACTCGTCACCTCACGTACACGACGCCCATATAACAAATAGTATCAAAACAACCTAAAGGGAAGTCCCCAATACAGAGTTAGGCAAGCCACATACCTCGACTGCGCTACTCAACTCAAAACCACGTTCTTGCCACGAGTATCAGACTCTGAATGGCCCAAATCTATTCAATTCAATTGCATAATGTAAATATCACTTTGAGGAATCAATATAGCTAATTAGTTCGAAGTTAATACGCAAAATTAGAAAAATCGCCCAAAAGGTCCCCCGGGCCCACATCTTAGAATCGGGTAAAATTTACAAATCCCGAACACTCATTCACTCACGAACTCACTCGAAGAATCATCGATATCCGACGTAAAAATCTTCTTAAATCCTCAGATTTCTATTTGGGGAATTTCCCCCCATTTTCATGATTTTTCACCCAAATTCATTGATTAGATGGAAGGAATTGCTATGGGTTAATGATATACAAGTGAATTAAGATTGGAAATCGTTACCTATGAGTCTTCTCTTCAAAACCCACTCCAAATCGCCAAAACCCGAGCTCTAAATCATTTTAGAAGATATGAATTTCAAACCCTCAGACTTTGTATAAACAACCCAGGAATTCCGCACCTGCGACTCTTGGACCGCACCTGCGAAAAATCCATCGCAGGTGCGAAAACTCACTAACTTAGTTGGGGTCGCACCTGCGGTTGCTGGGCCGCATCTGCGGAACCCCGTCCGCACCTGTGAGCCTGGAAACCCTTGACCAAATTCCGTGCCTGCGAGCCTCCCTCCGCACCTGCGTGTCCGCACCTGCGGCTCCCCATCCGTAGGTGCGAGACACCAGAACCAACAATGCTTCAGCTGGTTTTCTAAGTTCAAAATCACCTGTTGAGCATCCGAAACATCCCCGAGGGCCCCGGGACCTAAACCAAGCTTACCAACCAGTCCTAATACCTTATCCAAACTTAGTCGAGCCTTCAAAACACATCACATAACATCAAAATCCCCAATTATGCATGAATTCAAGCCTAAGAACTTATGAAATTTCCAAAATCCACAATCGATGCCAAAACACGTCAAATCTAGTCCGAATGACCTCAAATTTTACACACATGTCATAAATGACACAACAGACCTACAACCACTCTCAGAATTCCATTCCAAGACGATATCAAAATTTCACCTATCGGGCGAAATTGCCGAAATTTTAACTTTCACCAATTCAAGCCTAAATCTACTACAGACCTCGAAAACACATTCCGAACACACTCCTATACCCGAAATCATCAAACAGAGCTAACGGAGTTGACGGAATTCCATTCCGGATCCGTCTTCACACATTTCCAACTACGACCCGATTTCTAAAGCTTAAACTCACATATAAGGACTAAGTGTCCAAAAACCCTCCGAAATTCACAACTAAATGTTCCGACAAGTCCCAAAAGCAGAAATAGACATGGGAAAAGCAGTTATTACGGGATCGGGGCGCTAACTCTCAAAACGATCAACCGGGTCGTTACATTCTTCCCCTCTTAAGAAAATTGTTTGTCCTCGGACGAGTATAGAGACATACCTGAAGCTGTGAAAAGATGAGGGTACTGACTGCGCATATCTTGCTCGGTCTCCCAAGTCGCCTCTCGACCGGCTGACCCCTCCATTGAACCTTTACTGATGCAATATTCATTGACCTGAGCTTTCTGACATGTCTATTCAATATAGCTACTAGCTCCTCAACATATGATAAATCCTTGTCCAATTGGACTGAACTGAAATCCAAAACATGAGTCGGGTCACCGTGATACTTCCGGAGCATAGAGACGTATACCGGATGAACTTCTGATAGGCTGGGAGGCAAGGCAAGCTCATAAGAAACCTCCCCAACACATCGCAACACCTCAAAAGGGACAGTAAATCTCGGACTCAGCTTACCCTTCTCCCCGAACCTCATGACGCCCTTCATAGGCGATACCCGAAGCAAAACCCGATCACCAGCCATAAATGCCAAATCACGAACCTTCTGATCCGCATAACTCTTCTGCCTGGACTGAGTTGTGTGAAGCCTCTCCTGAATCACCTTCATCTTGTCCAGGGCATCCTGGACCAAATCTGTACCCAACAATCGGGCCTCGCCCGGCTCAAACCATCCCACTGGGGACCGGCACCGTCTACTATATAAAGCCTCATACGGCGCCATCTAAATGCTGGACTGGTAGCTGTTATTATAAGCAAACTCTGCAAGTGGCAAGTATCGGTCCCATGACCCTCCAAAATCCATCACACAAGCACGAAGCATATCCTCAAGAATCTGAATCGTGCGCTCGGACTGCCCGTCCGTCTGAGGGTGAAAGGTTGTACTTAACTCCACCCTGGTGCCTAACTCTTGCTGAACGGCTCTCCAGAACCGTGAAGTGAACTGTGTACCTCTGTATGAAATGATAGACACTGGAATACCGTAGAGGCGAACAATCTACCTGATATAGATCTCAGCCAACCTCTCGGAGGAATATGTAGTCACCACTAGAATGAAATGGGCTGATTTGGTTAGCATCCCACAATCACCCAAATAGCATCGAACTTTTTCAAAGTCCGAGGAAGTCCAACCACAAAGTCCATGGTGGAACCCTCCTGGTCTCCGATGCTCATATTTGACTTGCTGACAGTTGAGACACTTGGCCACAAACTCCACTATATCCTTTTTCATCCTTCTCTACCAATAGTGCTGTCTCAGATCCTGTTACATCTTCGCGGTACCCAGATGAATGGAATACCGTGAGCTATGGGCCTCCTCAAGAATCAACTCCCGAAGCCCATCTACATTGGGCACACAGATACAACCATGCATCGTCATCACGCCGTCATCACCTCGCCGAACCTTGTCCTAAAGAACCAGAAGGTTGGGGTCATCATACGGGCGCTCTCGAATGCGGTCATAAAGGGAAGACCGGGCAACCACACAAGCTAAAACACGACAAGGCTCCGAAAGATTCAATCTCACGAACTGACTGGCTAAGGACTGAACATCCAAGGCTAATGGCCTCTCAACTGCCGGAAGATATGCCAAACTCCCCAAACTCCCCACCCGGCGACTCAATGCGTCGGCCACCACATTGGCCTTCCTCGGGTGATATGATATGTGATGTCATAGTCCTTTAGTAACTCCAACCATCTCCGCTGGCAAAAATTGAGGTCCTTCTTCCTGAATAAGTGTTGTAAACTCCGGTGATCAGTGAAAATCTCACATGGAATATAAATAATGACGCCATATTTTTAGGGCGTGAACAATCGCTGCAAACTCGAGATCATGAACGGGATAGTTCTTCTCATGCACCTTCAACTGTCTGGACACGTAGGCAATCACCCTACCGTCCTGCATCAACACTGCTCCAAGGCCAATCCTCGAAGCATCACAATAGTAAGTATAGGACCCTGAACCCGTAGGCAATACCAACACTGGAGCTGTAGTCAGGGCTGTTTTGATCTTCTGAAAGCTCTCCTCACACTCCTCAGTCCACCTGAAGGGAGCACCCTTTTGGGTCAATCTGGTCATATGTGCTGCAATGGATGAAAATGCCTCCACAAAACGACGATAGTACCCAGCCAAACCAAGGAAACTGCGGATCTCAGTAGCTGAAGACGGTCTAGGCCAACTCTGCACCGCATCCACCTTCTTCAAATCTACCTTGATCCCATCACAAGACACCACACGGCCTAAGAATGCCACAGAATCAAGCCAAAATTCACACTTAGAAAATTTTGCATATAATTTCTTCTCCCTCAAAGTCTGGAGCAAGATCCTTAAATGTTGCTCATGATCCTTCTGGGACCGAGAATATACCAAGATGTCATCAATGAACACAATGACGAAAGAATCAAGATAAGGCTGAAACACGATGTGCATTAGGTGCATAAAGGCTGTTGGGGCGTTGGTCAGCCCAAATGACATAACAAGGAACTCATAGTGGCCATATCTAGTCCTAAAGGCAGTCTTCGGGATATCCGACTCCCGAATCTTCAACTGATGATAGCCAGAACGCTAGTCAATCTTGGAAAATACCCTGTCACCCTGTAACTGGTCAAACAAATCATCAATGCGAGGCAAAAGGTGCTTGTTCTTCACTGTAACCTTATTCATTTGCCGGTAATCAATACACATACACATGGAACCATCTTTCTTCTTCACAAATAATACCGGAGCACCCCAAGGTGATACACTAGGCCTGGTGAAACCCTTATCAAGAAACTTCTGCAACTGCTCCTTCAACTCTTTCAACTCAGGAGGAGCCATGCGATAGGGAGGAATGGAAATGGGCTGAGTGCCTGGCAACAAATCAATACCGAAATCAATATCTCTATCGGGCGGCATACCCGGAAGATCAGATGGAAAAACATTAGGATAGTCCCGC
This sequence comes from Nicotiana undulata, assembly GCA_005239495.1. Lineage (NCBI taxonomy): Eukaryota > Viridiplantae > Streptophyta > Magnoliopsida > Solanales > Solanaceae > Nicotiana > Nicotiana undulata. The sequence continues at coordinate 54,345 of ML271755.1, read as the reverse complement.
ACCAGTGGAACTGACTCAACTGTAGGGGTATCAGCACTAACATCCCTCACATAGGCTAAGTACGCATCACACCCCTTCTCCACCACCCTTTGAGCCTTAAGAAAAGAAATGACCTTGCGGCGAGTATACTCTAAGGTACCACTCCACTCTAATCTCGGTAAACCTGGCATGGCTAGCGTCATTGTCTTCGCTTGACAATCAAGAATAGCATAATGGGGCGACAACCAGTCCATGCCCAAGATAACATCGAAATCTACCATATTAAGTAATAACAGATCAGCCCTAGTCTCAAAACCACTGATAACAATCATACACGACCGATATACGCGGTCCACAGTAAGAGAATCTCCCACGGGAGTAGAAACATAAACGGGGGAAATCAAAGAGTCCCGAGATATCCCCAGATGTGAAGCAAAATAATAAGACACATATGAATACGTAGAGCCTAGGTCAAATAATACTGATGCATCCCTATGACAAACAGGGACAATACCTGTGATGACTGAATCTGAAGCTACGGCCTCTAAACGGACTGAAAGAGCATAGTACCTGTCCTGGCGTCCCTCTCTAGGGCGACCTCGACCTCCCCGACCTCCACCTCGGACTGTTTGAGAAGGTGGGGTAGCAGCTGGGGCTGGAAGAATAGATAGAGGACCCGATGGAGCACGTGGGACCTGATAAGTCTAAGATGGTGCACTCCTCCTAGCTTTGGGGCAATATCTGATCACGTGGCGAGGGTCACCACACCCAAAACAACCCCTGGGAGGACGTTGCAGCTGGTGCTGACTCTGAACTGGCCTTCTGGACTGGCCGGAGATAGCACCTCGAGCAGGAGGCACATAAGATACTGGTGGTGCATAATAAGGCTCCTGAGGTCTAGGAGGAGCTGGAATACCACTGGCTGCTAGAAGAGCTAAATGAACAGGGCGACTCACAAAACCCTTACCATAGCGTGTTGCTGGTGCACGAACTTCCGAAAAATGACCAGTCTCTCGAGACCTCTTGGCCTCTCTCTCCTCCCTGTCCTAGGCTAACATACTCTCAATCCTCCGGGCAATACTCACGGCCTGCTTGTAAGTGATATTTGTCTCCTACTCTCTGGCCATACTGGTCCGAATACTGGGATGGAGTCCCTCAATGAAGCGTCGAACCCTTTCTCTGGTCGTGGCAACCAAAGCTGGTGCATGACGAGCCAAGTCACTAAAACGAAATGCATACTCTGACACAGTCATGGTACCCTAGCGTAACTGCTCAAACTCCGCACACCAAGCATCCCTAAGGCTCTGAGGGACAAACTCAAGCAAAAACATCTCGGAGAACTGATCCCAAGTAAGTGAAGTTGCCTCCTCCGGACTACTCAACTCATAGGCACGCCACCACTGATAAGTCGTTCCCCTCAGCTGGAAAGCGTTGAAAGAAACTCATCTCCACAATACCCATAGTGCGGAGAATGCGATGACACTCCTCAAGAAAACCCAGAGCGTCATCTTAAGCTAGTTTGCTGAAATCAGGTGGGTGGTGCTTTTTTGTACCTCTCAAGTCTGAGTTGCTCTGCATCAGAAACAGCTACCCTAGTATCATGTTGAGTTGGAGCCATTGGGGGCATAGGAATATACTCTGGAACCTGCCCAACATGGACCCTCTACTCAGAAGTACGGGTTGCGGGAGTCTGTGCCCCTCCCCTGGTCTGGGATGTAGCTAGAGCTATCGGGAGTAGTCCCGCCTGAGTTAGAGTAAGAAAGCGTTCATGAACTGAGCTAGAATCTCCTGGAGGGCTGGCGTAATAGTAGGGACCTCATGTGCCCTTCCAACTGTAGTTGTTGGGGGATCCTTTGTCTCTGCTCTCGCTGGTGCTCGGGCTGCACTGCGTGCTCTTTCTCTACCCCTACCCCTGCCTCTAGCGGCTCTAGCTGGGGGCTCGGGCGCCTGATCGTCAGTACGTCCGGTATGGGTCCTCACCATTTGTGAGCAAGAGTAGAATAGAGTTTTAGAATTTTGATGACAGTAACTAGCACGACAAGGAATTCTAACGAATATGATTGTTCTTAATAGTTACATAGCCTCTCGAAGATAGATACGGACGTCTCCGCACTAATCTGCGAGACTCTAATAAACTGGCTTGTGACTCCTATGAACCTAGACGCTCTGATACCAACTTGTCACGACCTGATTTACCTTCCGAAAGAGATATCGTGATGACACCTAGCCTCTACGACTAGGTAAGCCTAAATTTGCGAAAAATAAATATAATAAAATAAAGACAACAAGGAACATAAGTAGACTTAACATAGTCGCTCGACATGTACAATTATAACTCCCAAAACCCGGAACATCACATTAGCACAAGCTCTATCTCAAAGTAGCTCTATACAACATAAGGGAAAAATACACGAAAAATCTATCCAAGTCTGGAGTGGAAAGTGACTCGAAGGACTCTGCGGACGCGGCAGAATTACATTTCGGTCTCCTCAAGCAGCTACTCGGACCCCTAGCCACGAAACTGAGTGCTAGTACCTGGATCTGCACATGAAAACATGTGCAGGTGAGGGCATGAGTACACCATAATCGGTACCCAATGACGAGGTTAGGTTAAGGCTCTACTAGATTTTTATAAGTAAAATAGTTTAAAAATAGTACCGAAAGATATAAAAGCTAAGGTAAGCAGTAGAAACAAATAATCTGAAAGTAAAACAGCATCATGGAGCCCTTGGCTCAACACAAAGCATCACACAGTGGAATCTCCTGGGATACGTCCCGTAGTTCCAAATGTAAATATGCAGTACAGGGGGAAAGCTCCAGGAATACGTCCGTAGTCCCAATTTAAATATGAAGTGTAGGGGGAAAGCTCCAGGAATACGTCTGTAGTCCCAATTTAAATATGAAGTGTAGGGGGAAAGCTTTTGGAATACGTCCGTAATCCCAATTTAAATATGCAGTACAGGGGAAAAGCTCCCGGAATACGTCTGTAGTCCCAATTTAAATATGAAATGCGAATGAATGTCGGATACTGGTATTTAAGCAGCTCAGGAAAAGAGTCATAGACAAGAACAAGATAAAAACTAACTAACATGGTACACATTGTATCAAATATGGAATTTTGGTAAAACAGGTAGGCATGCTTCTTCCTAATCTAAACTACACAAGTAGCACATTGACAGTGAAATAGGAGTAAAATGATTTATGGCATGGATAGGAAAAATGGAATTAAGAAACAATGGCCCGTGGACGTACACGGTGCCCATATAACAAATAGTATCAAAACAACCTAAGGGGAAGTCCCCAACGCAGAGTTAGGCAAGCCACTTACCTCGACTACGCTACTTAACTCAAAACTATGCTCTTGCCACGAGTATCCGACTTCGAATGGCCCAAATCTATTCAGTTCAATTTCATAATGTAAATATCACTTTAAGGAATCAATATAGCTAATTAGTTCGAAGCTAATATGCGAAATTAGGAAAATCGCCCAAAAAGTCCCCCGGACCCACGTCTCGGAATCAGGTAAAATTTATAAATTCAGAACACCCATTCACTCACGAACTCACTCTAACAAGAATCATCGAAATCCGACGTAAAAATCTTCTTAAATCCTCAGATTTCTATTTGGGGAATTTCCTCCCATTTTCATGATTTTTCACCCAAATTCATTGGTTAGATGGAAGGAATTTCTATGGGTTAATGATATACAAGTGAACTAAGATTGGAAATCGTTACCTATGAGTTTCTCTTCAAAGCCCACTCCAAATCGCCAAAACCTGAGCTCTAAATCGTTTTAGAAGATATGAATTTCAAACCCTCTGATTTTGTATAAACAACCCAGGAATTCCGCACATGCGACTCTTGGACCGCACCTGCGGAAAATCCATCGCATGTGCGAAAACTCACTAACTCAGCTGGGGTCGCACCTGCGGTTGTTGGGCCGCATCTACGGCTCCGCACCTGCGAAACCCCGTTCGCACCTGCGAGCCTGGCAACCCTTGACCAAATTCCACGCCTGCGATCCTCCCTCCGCACCTGCGTGTACGCACTTGTGGCTCCCCATCCGCATGTGCGAGACACCAGAACCAGCAATGCTTTAGCTGGTTTTCGAAGTTCAAAATCACTCGTTGAGCATCCGAAACATCCCCGAGGGCCCCAGGACCTCAACTAAGCTTACCAAACAGTCCTAATACCTTATCCAAACTTACTCGAGCCTTCAAAACATATCACATAACATCAAAATCCTCAATTATGCATGAATTCAATCCTAAGAACTTATGAAATTTCCAAAATCCACAATCGATGCCGAAACACGTCAAATCTAGTCCGAATGACCTCAAATTTTACACACATGTCATAAATGACACAACGGACCTACAGCCACTCTCAGAATTCCATTCCGAGCCAGATATCAAAATTTCACCTATCGGCTGAAATCGCCGAAATTCTAACTTTCACCAATTCAAGCCTAAATCTACTACAGACCTCGAAAACACATTTCGAACACGCTCCTAACCCCGAAATCACCCAACGGAGCTAACTGAGTTGACGGAATTCCATTCCGGATCTTTCTTCACACAGTTCCAACTACGACCCGATTTCTAAAGCTTAAACTCATATATAAGGAAGTGTCCAAAAACCCTGCGAAATTCACAACTAAACGTTCTGACAAGTCCCAAAATCAGAAATCGACATGGGAAAAGCAGTTATTAGGGGGATCGGGGCGCTAACTCTCAAAACGACCGACCGGGTCGTTACGTTATTTTACGTTATTCCTTTATCTTTAACAGTTTACTAGATGATATAATATAATAAGCGGAAATCAAAATGCGGAAGAACAGAACCTAAAAGTTTAATTTAATACTAATACGAAATCCATAATAAAACTACACCCAAAACTAGTGTCACAATTTCACAAATTGTCTACGAATACTACAAATTGTGGTCTGAACAAAGAAAATACACATTTGTCTCCGAAGTAAATAAGAACAAAATAGAAAGAGGATAGAAGGGGATGCCAAGGCCTGCGGACGCCTGCAGGACTACCACGGGTCTCCACTAGACTGAAGGCAACAACCTCGATCTACGGTCCGAAGGGTCCAGTACCGGGATCTGCACAAAAAGTGCAGAGTGTAGCATCAGTACAACCGACCCCATGTACTGGTAAGTGTCGAGTCTAACCTCGGCGAAGTAGTGACAAGGCTAGGACACAACAATCATATAAACATGTGCAATTTAATCGCATACGAGAAACAATAATAACAAGAATTAAACAGAATAATACGGAAAAGGGGAAAACATGCTGGGGGAAGGAAATATCAAGTTATGACAGTAATGAAATAAAGCGACAAAGTAAATACCAAACTTAAAACAACGAAAATAATAACACAGAGACAAATGCACGGCATCACCCTTCTTGCTTTTACTCTCATTCTTACCATAAAATCAACAGAAACGGCATGACATCACCCTTCGTGCTTTTAATTTCATTTATATGGCACGACATCACCCTTCGTACTTTTAATTTCATTTATATGGCACGACATCACCCTTTGTGCATTAACACTCGCAATATCGGCACGACATCACCCTTCGTGCTTTACACTCTTTCTCACCCAAACAAATGAAATGACATCATTCCGACAAGGAAATCAGCAGTATAAATAATAAAAGAAACCATAACGTCCCGACAAGGGAGTCAACAATATAAACCAAATCATCCTGGCAAGGGAAACAACTATAACCAATGTCGCTTAAATATTAGCTTCACAAAATAAATCTCAACTTGAACCAATACTCAACAATAGGCAATACCAATGAAATACTATCATCATGGATAATTATCAAATTGAACCTAAGTAGTGCTTAATGAAAAATCATATAAATCACAATATACGACTTGCGGACATGCTTACACCAACGTATAGGTACTCGTCACCACACCTATATGTTGCACATAACACTAACACGTAGCAAATAGGACACAAAACCTATTCCCTCAAGCTAAGGTTAAGCCAAACACTTACCTCGGATTCCACGGCCAAACTCAAGCTTCAAATACCGCTTTCCCTTTAGATTTTGCCTCCAATTCACTTATATCTAGACATAATTAACTTAACAACATCAATAAATGCTAAATAATTCAACCCCAATGCTTAATTATAGATTTTCTATCATTTCCCCCAAAAAGTCAAAAGTCGACCCCGAGCCCGCTTGGTCAAAATACGAGGTTCGGACCAAAACCCGATCACCCATTCACCCACGAGCCCGAATATGTACTTAGTTTCGGAATTCGACCCTAAATCGAGGTCTAAATTCCCAAATTTGTAAAATCCCCAATTCTCCTAAAATCCCTAATTTCTACCCTTAAAGAACAAGATTTAGGCCTAGAAATCTAATGGGTGTTGATGAAAAATGAAGGAAATGAGTTTGAGAACACAAACCTATGATTTGGTGATGAAATCCCTCTTCAAAAATCACCCAAGGTCAGATTCCATGGAAGGAGATGAAATTATGGCCTTTTCCCGTTTTGATTATGTTATAAAAACACCGGATAGACCTTCTTCGCGTTCACGAGAGGTCTGTCACGTTCGCGATGGTCAGTCCCCCCTGAACATCGCGTTCACGGGCCTAGGACCGCGTTCGCAAAGAACAACTCAAGGACTCCCCCTGCCACCTCCATTACACAACACGTTCGCGTGTGGCCAGTCGCATTCGCGAAGAGCATTCCCCCCAGTGCTTTGCGTTTGTGACCAGGGCCTCGCGTTCGCGTAGAAGAAACCCCTCCCCAGCCCAGCTTGTACATCGCGTTCGTGTGAGTTGCACCGCGAACGCGAAGAACAAAATATCAGGACACCAGAAACAACAACTACACCATATTTTTCAAAGTCAAAAACACCCCGAAGCCCATCCGAAACTCACCCGAGCCCTCGGGACTCCAAACCAAACATGCACACAACCCTAAAAACATCCTACGGACCTACTCGTGCGATCAAATCGCCAAATAACATCTTAAACAACGAATTTAGCATCAAATCAATGGAACTCTCAAGAACTCTAAAAGTTTCAAATTTTACAACTAAGGGTCCGAATCACGTCATATGACCTCCGTTTCTTACCAAATTTTATAGGCACAACTCAAATACCATATTAAACATATACCGGGCTCCGAAACCAAAATACGGGCCCGATACTATCAAATCCAAACACAATTAAATTTCCAAAAGCTCTTATAATTTTAGTTAAACAATTTCTTTTAAAAATTCATTTCTCGGGCTAGGGACCTCGGAATTTAATTCCGTGCATACACCCAAGTCTCATATTTTCCTACGGACCATCCGGTACTATCAAATCACGGGTCCGGGCCGTTTACCCAAAATGCTGATCGAAGTCAACTTAAATTTAATTTTTAAAGGGTAAATTAGCATTTTTCTCGATCTTTCACATAAGGGCTTTTCGGATATATGCTCGGAATGGGCACGCAAAATGAGGCGAGACAAGAGGAGGTTCTTAAAGCCTCAAAACACAATTTTGACTTTTAAAATAAGAGATGACCTTTTGGGTCATCGCAACTAAACTAAATAAACAGTAACTTGCAGCACTCGACTAACTTTTCCAGATCTCAGCTATAACCAATCCTTACGAATATTTCCAAATTTCAATTCAGATAATAGTAAGAACAGAATATGAAATGACAACAATAAAACATAGAGTATTCCAGTCTTTACTTTGTAACTAGTAAGACATGAATATTCTCCCTTATTACTCCTTGTTGCGGCGTGCAACCCGATCCCACATGTCCGCCCTTATTGCTCCTCCCTATATAACACTCTTATTTCTCTTGTTGCGGCGTGAAACCCGATCCCATATGTCCACCCTTATTTCTCCTCCCTATATATATAACACCCTTATTTCTCCTGTTGCGCTCCTTGTTGCGGCGTGCAACCCGCTCCCACCAGACAATCATATCTCATTATTTATAATAAAGGTTTCACAAATTAGATCAAAGTCTTTCACAGTATTTATATCTCAACATGGTAAACAGAAAGTTGTACTATTCAGAAGCTTCACTAATTATCACTACACAACGAAACCAACCGGAATGTATCTTAAAACATTGACAACCAGCTCAACCATTAATGTAACACAATGAAGCTAAGGAACAATTAATACTTCCAAATAAGTGAAACAATATCTAACAAACAAGTAGACAAAAACAAGTAGGCATGGAGGCATCAATGATCATGAAACAATTAAGACAGGAATATAATAAATTGGAAATGGGGAAGGGAACATGCTAAACAGATAATTTGATGGTGCATAGATACTCGTCACCTTACCTATACACCACACACATGCAATTTTACATAGCATTTAAGTCGGGGATTCCTAATCCCTCAAGTCAAGGTTAGACCAAACACTTACCTTAATTTCGCAGGCCACTCACTGCTCAATTACAACTTTTCCTTTCGAATTCACCTCCAAACACTCGAATCTAATCATAATTAGTTCAATATTATTAATTATTTCTAAAGGAATTAACTTTAATGCAAAACAATGGTTTTCCTATGTTTTCCTATCAAAAGACAAAAATTGACCCCCGGGCCGCTTGGTCAAACTCGAAGTTCGAACAATCCGTTTACCCATTCTCCCCCGAGCCCGGATATATAGTTAGTTTGGGAATCCGACCTCAATTCGAGGTCTAAATCCCCAAATTTCGAAATTCCTAAGTTTTAACCAAAAATCCCTAATTCTACCATGAAAATTCTAGATTCTAGGTTGAGATCTTGTAAAAGTTGCAAGAGATTGAAAGAAATTAGTTAGGAATCACTTACCTATGATTCGGAGAAGTTTGGGTCTTTGAAAATCGCCTATAGAGGTTTAGGGTTCGAGAGAATTGAAAAATGGGTGAAAATCCCTTCTAAGTCCCAACTTAACACCTGCAGATGTCGCATTTTCTCCCGTCTAAGTCCCGAAAATCGCCTATGAACCTTCGCAATTTCTGATGCCTTCGCATCTGCGACTACTGGCATTCTTGAACATCCTTCGCATTTGCGAAGTAAGTCTCGCATTTGCGAGAACTAAGCTGGCCAGGCTTCTTCGCATTTTCGATAACTGCCTACATTGCATTTGCGATGCCTGATATCGCAATTGCGCGATCAGAGGCCTGCTGCAGACACCAGATGCACCAGCTATATTTTCTAAGTTTTAAACACTCCGTAGCCTATCCGAAACTCACCCGAGCCCTCGAGGCTCCAAACCAAACATGCACGCAAGTCTAAAAACATCATACGAACTTGCTCATGCGATCAAATCACAAAAATAACACTTAAAACTATGAATTTATCATCAAAACTCATGAATTTCTCAAGAATACTCAAAATTACTATCTTCTCAACCGTACGTCCGAATCACGTCAAATCAACTCTGATTTCTACCAAAATTTCACAGATATGACTTAAATATTATAACAAACCTGTACCTGGATCTGGAACCAAAATACGGGCCCGATACTAATGAGTTCAAATATTAATTCATTTTTTTATTTCCTTTAAAATCCAGTATAATAATTTTCTTCAAAAAATGATTTCTAAAGCTAGGGACCTCGAAATTTAATTTCGGGTATACGTCCAAGTTCCATATTTTACTGCAAACCTCCTGGGACCTTCGGAACACGAGTCCGGGTCCGTTTACTCAAAATGTTGACCAAAACCAACTAAAAATCAAAATTTAACTCTAAAAATTATTATTTCTTATATTTTCACATAAAGGCTTTACGAATTCATGCTCGGGCCGCGCACGCAAATCGAAGTGAATAAAATTAATATTTTTAAGGCTAATGAGTCCGGAATGGTGTCTTAAATCATAAGATGACCCTTTGGGTCATCACACATCATCCGTGTGTGCATTACACGCACTTCATTTATTTGACTGGTTATCCGTGGAGGGCTTAATAGAAACATTTTAGAAGCACTTTAAGTGTCAAATGGGAACAAGCCTTAGTTTAGGTGTCTAAATAAAAATTCATGACAACTTTAAGGGGATGTGTATGTATTTGGCCTAAATAAAAACAAGGATAAACATCCTGAATATCGGACTATAATTACCACAATATGTTTTCTTATGCGAATAACTATATGTTGCACTTTCAAGAGAGATATCAATATCGACAACAAGAGTTCTGATTATGGCAGAATAACCAAAGTATTATAAGGAAACATGCATATACAAAAAAACACCGCCTATAAAAATGTGTTTGGTAAGATACCATCACATTAGATATCTTTAAACTACAATACATAATTATCTACTTAAAATGACTAAAATTGATCATTTATGTAAGTTCTGATGATGTCGTTTCATTTTGAATTCACGTATTATGCTAATGTAACAATATTTTTCGGCATTTAGATGATTGTTGTAGTATTATATATAAGATTTCTCTCATTAATTAAATTTACTGTTCCTTCATATTTATAAATATTTAAACCATCATGTGTCATTATTAACGCGCAACGCACATTTATAGATGTAATTAAAAAAAGTAGAATTGTTCAACCCATTCATATTTCTTTTTTTGAACAAACAGAAAATATTTATATTTAAAAACAAACTACGTAGTGTTCAGTACATAACTTCCATAATTTTGTGTCACTAAGGACACATTGATTACCTAAGCTTGCTAGAACATTTCAAGCATCATAAGATAGAAATTTAACAAAAATATAGTGTTCTTTTAGTTCACCTCCCACAAAAGATTCTACATAAGAGGGTGGTAGTACAAAATATTTCCCCCCTTTGCATTAGCCTTCTTTGCCAGTTGATGAGCCACATTATTCCCTTGACTTAATACGTGCTGGAGGGTTACCTTCTGTTGGTGCATTAACAACCTGCATTCATCAACAATGCCATCATATAATCTGTTGCCTTGTTGTATATAGTGAATTACCTCCGAGGAGTCTGTCTCTATTTCAAGAGGGAACATCCTCCATTCTTGTGCTGTTTGGATTCCCTCTAGGAGTGCCTTGATTTCTGCTTTTAATGATCCACTAACATGGGTAGATTTTGCAAAACCAACTACCCATTTTCCATTGGCATTCCTGAATACACCTCCTAGGCCACATTTTTTGTTGTTGTTATTGAAACTAGCATCTATATTAAGTTTAAACTATCCCCTTGGTGGTTTGTGCCACCTTACCTTTATGGATATTTTTTGAGGAGGGTTGAGACCTTTTTTAGTGAGGATATTAAATTCAGTAGCCCTTTGAATAACTTGATCACCATTTATAGGATTGTCAGTATTGTTTTGATTGTTGTTATTCCTATTTAACCAAATATACCGGATGGCAAATGGAAAGAAAGAATTCCAATTTATAAAATTATTCTTTAGTGGGTAGTCAAAGACTTTTAATTGTAGAAGCCAATGTTCATCTTGTGCTTTATAAAAAATTTGCCACCCATGAGTATCCCAAAAAGGTTTGATGGATTTACAATTAAAGAAAATATGGATTATGGATTCCTCTTCTTTGCATTTGAATATAGGGCAGTTGGGATCAATGTTTAAACCAATTCGTGCCAGATATTTTCTACATGGTATCCTGTTGTGGAGACATTGTCACAAAAAGAATTTAATCTTATTAGGACAAATTAGATTCCAAATCCATTTGAAATCTAATTGGTTGTTCGGAGGGGGTTCTATAAGATTGTAGCAAGACTTGGTTGTGAAAAAACCTTTTGTAGTTAGTGACCATATCAGAATATCACTAGTTGGTCCCTTTAAATGAATTCTTACTTTAGAGATGTTTTCTTTAATGTCATTAGGGAGGTTAAGTGATATTTCATTGAAGTTTCATTTTTTTCATCAAAGATATCCTTTATTTTTATGGAGTAATCACTAATTGAGAGAGGGCCTTCCACAACATTTCTAAGATTTCCTAGATTGGAATCCAATTGGCCTCCCATATGTTGGAATGATAATGGGGTGACCATGTAATACCCTTGGAGCATAATTTTCACCCATTTTGAATGCTTTTCCAAACGAAGGATTTTTTATTTTTAGCAATACTAGTTCCATAAGAGGTGATGATTAGTCTAGCCCAGGGAGTTGTGGCATTTGTAAGAATTCTCCATACTAGGCTAGCTAGTGTGTATAAGTTCTTAGCATTTGCATTATGGATACCAAGACCTCCATTGGATTTTGGTTGGCAAATAGTATGCCATTTAACTAGATGGATTTTTTTTCCTTTCAGTGGTAGTACCCCATATAAAATCTCTTTGAACTTTATCAATTTTATTAAGGACCTTTTTTGGAAGTAATGTCTATTGCATATAATGGTTGGGTATTGAGTTGAGGCATGATTGGGATAGGGTTGTTCTTCCTGCTATATTAATAAATTTTATATCCCAGGATGCTAGTTTAGATCTCATTTTATCAATTATGAATTGGTAGTCTATTGGCCTTGGGCATTTATTTAATATATGGAATCCTAGGTAGGTACCAAAGTTATCACTTTTTTTAATACCTAGTCTATTTGTGACATCCTTAATAAGGGCTGGAGTATAATTTTTTGAAAAGAAGATTGTAACGACCTGGCCGCTCGTTTTAAGAGTTAGATCCCCAATCCCCTAATAACTATTTCCCCCACATTTGTTTCTGCTATTGGGACTTGTCGGAGTGATTGGTTATGAGTTCGGAGAGTTTTGGGAGTTTTAGTCCCTAGATGTGAGTTTAAACCTTAGAATTTGGACCGTAGTCGGAACTATATGAAGATGAACCCGGAATGGAATTTCGTTGACTCCGTTAGCTCTGTTGAGTGATTTTGGGGGTTAGGAGCGCGTCTTAAATGTGTTTTGGAGGTTTGTAGTAGATTTAGACTTGAATTGACGAAAGTTAGATTTTTGGCGATTTCGACCGATAGGAAATTTTTTGATATCGAGCTGGGAATAGAATTCCAGAGGTGGCTGTAGGTTCGTAGTGTCATTTGTGACCTGTGTGTCAAATTTGAGGTCGTTCAGACTAGGGTTGACATGTTTCGGCATCGTTTATAGAATTTGAAAAAATGCTAAGTTCTTAGGCTTGAATCCGTGCTTAATTCATGTTTTTGGTGCTATTCGATGTGGTTTGGAGGCTCTACTAAGTTCGAATGATGTTATAGGATTGGTTAGTATGTTTGGTTGAGGTCCCGGGGGACTCGGGTGTGTTTCAGATGCTTAACGGGAAGAAATTTGGACTTATAAAAAAACTAGTGCATTGTTGGTTCTGGTGTTTCGCACCTGCGGAGGAGAGGCCGCAGGTGCGCTTGGGGAGTTCGCAGATGAGGAAATGGGCATGGCATGCTGGGCTCGCAGGTGCGGCTGGTTGTCCGCAGAAGCAGAACCGCGGATGCGGCCCAAAGGTCGCAGGTGCGGACCCAGCCCGGTTAATTGACTTTCGCAACTGCTTTGATTCTTCTGATGGTGCGGGACCGCAGATGCGGCCCAATTAGCGCAGATGCGGAAGTCGCTGGGCAGAAAAGGGGATTTCGAGGGTCTAAAATTTTATAACATAAAATTCGATTTGGAGCTCGGTGGGAGACGATCTCTCGAGGGATTTTGAAGGAGAAATAGTGAGTAACTAATTCTAACTCTATTTTGATCATAATACAATAATCTATTGTTGTTTTCTTCGTCTAATTAAGGAACTTGAGGGTAAAAGTTTGGAAATGGGGGAAAAGGTTCCCCAATTGAAAATCTGTGATTTGAACGGGAATTTGACGTCAGATTTTTATGATTTTTGTTCGAGTGAACTCGTGAGTGAATGGGTGTTTATAATTTGTAATTTTTACCCGATTCCGAGACGTGGGCCCGAGGAGAATTTTTGGGGTGATTTTCCTAATTTTGTGTTTTAGCTTCGAATTAATTAGTAAAATTAGTTACTTATAGTTATATTTACATAATGCAATTAATTTGAACAGATTCTGGCCATTTGGAGTCGGAAACTCGTGGCAAGAACATGATATCAAGTTAATTTGAGCGGTTGAGGTAAGTGGCTTGCCTAACCTTGTGTTGGGTACTTTCCCCTTAGGATATTTGATATTATTTGATGTGTGGGCGCCGTGTACGTGAGGTGACGAGTAAGGTTGTTATTGCAAAAATCCCATTTTCCTTCTTAAATCATAAATTATTTTTCTATTATTAAATTGCACTAATACGTTAAATTGTTTAACTTATATTAGAAAAAGCATGCTTACATGTTTTAATTGCCTATTTGGCACTCTATGCGCCATGCTTAGTTAAATCCTTACTTTACTTATCTGTGATTAGTATAAACTGTATAATTTGATGCCATACCTGTCATTTTTCTTGCGTTGCATATTTAAATTGGGACTACGGACGTATTCTGAGAGATCCCCCTATCTGTCATATTTAAATTGGGACTACAGACGTATTCCGGGAGATCCCCATGTATTGCATATTTGATTTGGGACTACAGACGTATTCCAGGAGATTTCCCAGCACTGCATATTTATTTTGGGACTATGGACGTATTCCGGGAGATCCCTCTGTACTGCATAATCATTCGAAACTACGGTAAGGTATTTCAGGAGATTCCACATTGTGTTTACCTTGTTCTGAGCCGAGGGCTCCCTTGACTGTTGAGTTCGAGATTTTTTCTTTAACTGTTTACCATAAAATTTACTTATCTCTTTTACTGTTTAATTTATTATATTTACTCTGGTAGGGGCCTTAATCTGACCTCGTCACTACTTGACCGAGGTTATGCTAGTCACTTACTGGGTACCATTGTGGTGTACTCATGCCCTTTCCTGCACTTGTTTTTGTTGTGCAAATCCAGGTACGAGCTATCAACCTCGAGGATAATACGTCTTGCTGATTTCTAGGAGACTTCAAGGTACTTTTGCCCGCGTCCGCAGAATCCTCAGAGACTCCTTCTACTCCCTCGTCTAGAGTCTTCTTATGTATTTTCAGACTTTGGCTTAGATCTACAATAGATTATAGAAGCTTGTGACTTAGTGTCATTCCGGTTCATTGGAAGAATATTTCTGTATATGCCGAGCGACACCGTTTTTGTTATTTGAATTATGTTGTTTACCCCCTT
Source organism: Nicotiana undulata (assembly GCA_005239495.1). Classification (NCBI taxonomy): domain Eukaryota; kingdom Viridiplantae; phylum Streptophyta; class Magnoliopsida; order Solanales; family Solanaceae; genus Nicotiana; species Nicotiana undulata. Next base: position 39,269 of record ML271755.1, on the reverse strand, counting down.
ATTTATTGTGTTTTCTTAAAGTTTTCCCGTAATATTAGGCTTACCTAGTCATGGAGACTAGGTGCCATCACGATACCTTTCGGAGGGTAAATTGGGTCGTGACAAGTTGGTATCAGAGCTCTAAGTTCATAGAAGTCGCGAGTCACAAGCCGGTTTATTAGAGTCTCGCGGATCGGTGTGGAGATGTCCGTATCTATCTTTGGGAGGCTATGTAACTGTTAAGAACAATCTTTTGATTTCCTTGTCGTGCGAGTTATTGGCATAAAAAAGTCTAAAACTCTATTCTATTCTTTCTCACATATAGTGAGGACCCGTACGGGGAAGACCAACGATCAGGAACCCGAGCCCCTTGTCAGAGCCGCTAGAGGCCGGGGTCGGGGTAGAGGACGAGCACCCGGTGTAGCCCGAGCACTTGCGAGAGCTGCGATAGAGGATCCCCCAGCAGCTCAAGCTGAAGGGTCGGCACTAGAGATTCCTATTGCTACTCCAGCCCTCCAAGAGACCTTAGCTCAGTTCATGAGCATGTTCAACACTCTGACTCAGGCTGAACTACTTTCGATAGCTCCCGCTACATCTCAAGCCGGGGGAGGGAAACAGACTCCCGCAGCCCGCACTCTTGAGCAGAGGGTCCAGGTTGATCCCTAGAGTACATTTCTATACCCCTAGTGGTTCCGGCTTAGCATGAGGCAGGGTAGCTGCTTATGAGGCCGAGCAACTCAGACTTGAGAGGTACAAGAAGTACCGCCCACCTATTTCATCGGACTAGCTTAAAATGATGCTCTGGGTTTTCTTGAGGAGTGTCATCGTATTCTCCGCACTACGGGCATTGTGGAGACGAGTGGGGTTTCTTTCACCGCTTTCCAGCTGAGGGGAGCAACATATCAGTGGTGGTGTGCCTATGAGCTGAGTAGTCCGTACGAGGCAGCTTCACTTACTTGGACTCAATTTTCAGAGATGTTTCTTCGAGAGTATATCCCTCGGAGCCTTAGGGATACTTGGTGCGCAGAGTTTGAGCAGCTGCGCCATGGTGTTATGACTGTGTCGGAGTATGCAGTCTGTTTTAATGAGTTAGCTCGTCATGCACCGGCCTTGGTTGCCACGGTCAAGGAGAGGGTTTGTCGCTTCATTGAGGGACTCCACCCTAGTATTCAGACCAGTATGGCCAGAGAGTTGGAGATGGATATCACTTATCAGCAGGTAGTGAGTATTTCCAGGAGGGTAGAGGGCATGTTTTCTCGGGAAAGAGAGGATAGAGAGGCCAAGAGGTCTCGAGAGACTGGTCATTATTCGGGAGCTTGTGCACCAGCAACACACTATGGTAGGGGTTTTGTGATTCGCCTTGTTCATTCAGCTCTTCCTGCAGCCAGCGGTATTCCAGCTCATCCTATACCTCAGAAGCCCTATTATGCACCCCCAGTATCCCATGTGCCTCTTGCTCGAGGTGCTATTATCGGCCAATCCAGCAGGCCAGTTCCGAGTCAGTATTAGCTGCAACATCCTCCGAGGGGTTGTTTTGAGTGTGGTGACACTTGTCACATGGTTAGAGATTTCCCTAGAGCTATGAGGGGTGCATCTTCGTAGACTTATCAGACTCACGTGCTCCACCGGGTCCTCCGGCTATTCTTCCATCTCTAGCTGCTGCTCCACCTTCTCAGGCAGCTCGAGGTGGAGGTTGGGGAGGAGGTCGCCCTAGAAGGGGAGGCCAAGCCATGTACTATGCCCTTCCAGCCCGTTTAGAGGTTGTCGCTTCAGATTCAGTCATCACAAGTATCGTCCATGTTTGTCATAGGAATGCATCAATATTATTTGACCTAGGCTCTACGTATTCATATGTGTCTTCTTATTTTGCTCCACATTTGGGGTTATCTCGGGATTCTTTGAGTTCCCCTATGTATGTATCTACTCCCATGGGATATTCTCTCATTGTGGACCGCGTATATCGGTCGTGTTTGATTGTTCTTCGTGGTTTTGAGACCAGAGCCGATTTGCTATTACTTAGTATGGTAGATTTTGATGTTATCTTGGGCATGGACTGGTTGTCTCCCCATTATTCCATTCTTGATTATCACGCTAGGACCGTGATACTGACTATGCCACGCTTACCGAGATTAGAGTGGAGAGGTACCTTAGAGTATACTCCCCATAGGGTCATTTCATTTCTTAAGGCTCAACGGATGGTTGAGAAGGTGTGTGATGCGTATTTGGCCTATGTGAGAGATGTTAGTGTTGATACCCCTATAGTTGAGTCAGTCTCAGTAGTGAGGGACTTCCCTGATGTATTTCCAGTTGATCTTTCGGGTATGCCGCCCGATAGAGATATTGATTTCGGCATTGATTTGTTGATGGCACTCAACCCATTTCTATTCCTCCTTATCGTATGGATCCTCTTGAGTTGAAGGAGTTGAAAGAGCAGTTGCAACAATTGCTTGATAAAGGTTTCATCAGGCCCATTGTATCACCTTGGGGTGCTTTGGTCTTATTTGTGAAGAAAAAAGATGGTTCTATGCGTATGTGTATTGATTATCGGCAGTTGAACAAGGTTACGGTGAAGAACAAGTATCCTTTGCTTCACATGGATGATTTATTTGATCAGTTACAGGATGCCAGGGTATTCTCCAAGATTGACTTGCGTTCTAGCTATTATCAGTTGAAGATTCGGGAGCCGGACATCCCGAAGACTACATTCAAGACCAGATATGGTCATTATGAGTTTCTTGTCATGTCATTTGGGTTGACCAATGCCCCAGCAGCCTTTATGCATTTTATGCACAGTGTGTTCCGGCCTTATCTTGATTCCTTCGTTATTGTGTTTATTGACAACATCCTGGTATATTCCCGATCTCGGGAAGAGCATGAGCAACACTTGAGGACCATGCTTCAGACTTTGAGGGAGAAGAACTTGTATGCAAATTTTCTAAGTGTGAATATGGATTGATTCAGTGGCATTCTTGGGACACGTAGTGTCTTTTGATAGGATCAAGGTGGATCCGAAGAAGGTGGAGGCAGTGCAGAGTTGGCTTAGACCATCATCATCTACGAAGATCCGCAGTTTACTTGGTTTGGAAGGGTACTACCGTCGCTTCATAGAGGGAGTTTTTCATCTATTGCAGCACCTATGACTAGACTGACCCAGAAGGGTGCTCCGTTCAGGTGGATTGAGTGTGAAGAGAGATTTCAGAAACTCAAGACAGCTTTGACCACATCCCCGGTGTTAGTATTGCCTACAGGTTCAGGGTCCTACACTGTATATTAAGATGCCTCGAGGATTGGCCTTGGAACGGTATTGATGCAGGATAGTAGGGTGATTGCCTACGCATCCAGAAAGTTGAAGGTGCATGATATGAATTATCCGGTTCATGACCTAGAGTTAGCAGCTATTGTTCACACCCTGAAGATATGGCGTCATTATTTGTACGGTGTTCCCTGTGAGATTTACACTGATCACCGAAGTTTACAACACTTATTCACGAAGAAGGACCTTAAGCTGCGTCAGCAGAGGTGGTTGGAGCTATTGAAAGACTATGATATCACTATATTATACCACCAGGGGAAGGCCAATGTAGTGGCCGACACCTTGAGTCGCCGGGCGGAAAGTTTGGGGATTTTCACATATCTTCCGGCAGCTGAGAGGCCCTTAACCTTGGATGTTCAGGCCTTAGCCAGTCAGTTTGTGAGATTGGATATTTCAGAGCCTAGCCGGGTATTAGCTTGTGTGGTTGCCTGGTCTTCTCTTTATGACCACATCAGAGAGCGTCAGTATGATGATCCCACCTTCTAGTTCTTCCAGATAGGGTCCGGCGAGGTGATGCCAGAGATGTGACTATAGGTGATGATGGCGTGATGAGGATGTAGGGTCAGATCTTTTGGAGGGGCTTCGAGAGATGATTCTTGAGGAGGCCCATAGCTCGCGGTACTCCATTCATCCGGGTGTCGCGAAGATGTACCAGGACTTTGAGATAACACTATTGGTGGAGAAGGATGAAAAATGATATAGTTGGGTTTGTGGCCAAGTGTCTCAACTGTCAGCAAGTTAAATATAAGCATCAGAGACCGGGATGATTACTTCAGTGGTTAGAGATCCCAGAGTGGAAGTGGGAACGGATCACCATGGACTTTGTTGTTGGACTTCCTCAGACTTTGAGAAAGTTCGATGCTATTTGGGTGATCGTGGATCGCCTGACCAAGTCAGCCCATTTCATTCCAGTGTTGACTACATACTCTTTAGAGAGGTTGGCAGAGATTTATATCAGGGATATTGTCCGCCTTCACGGTATTCCAGTATCCATCATTTTAGATGTAAAGACCCGTAAAATTTCTTGCTTAAAATAATGCCCGAATAAGTCCCCGAGTTGTTATCTATGAGGAAATTCTTAAAACGGACTTGATTTTGTAAAAGTACCCCGGGAATTGGAAGAACTTAATTTTTCCAGAAATTGGGTGTTGTGCGATGCACTATGCGATCGCATAACGTGTATGCGGACCGCATAGTGGTCGCATACACGGGCAGATCGCTTCCCAACTGAAGGGGTGTTATGCGACACATAATGCGATCACATAACGTGTATGCGGACCGCATAGTGGTCGCATACACGGGCAGATCGCTTCCCAACTGAAGGGGTGTTATGCGACACATAATGCGATCACATAACGTGTATGCGGACCGCATAGTGGTCGCATACACGGGCAGATCGCTTCCCAACTGAAGGGGTGTTATGCGACACATAATGCGATCACATAACGTGTATGCGGACCGCATAGTGGTCGCATACCCGGGCAGAATGTTTTCAAAATTTGGCCCACCTGGGGGCCATTCTGCGGTCCAATATGCGGACCGCATGTCAGGAATGCGATCGCATTCCTGACCGCATATTCGACACGGTCTTTTAATTTTCTAAATTTTTATACCCGACCCCAGTTTCATTTAACCCCTGCCCCCTTTCATTTTAACAAGTTTTCTGAACAAATAGAGAGAAGGAAAGGAGAGTTCTTGAGAAAGGAAGTGATCCTTCCATCAAAGTGAATTTCAAGGTCTCTCAGGCCTGGCAATTCGAGTAATCCCCTTCTTCCCCATTCTAGCAGGTAAGGGTTCCCAACCCCTTTTTTTTTCTTCCACTAATTTTCTGATTTTTAAACAAAGGGAGGGTTGGCCTGGATTGATTCTTAAAAATATTAGCTAAGACCTTGCATGCATGTTTAATAATGGTGCTAATCTAGTAAGAGGGAGTGGTTTGGGGTAAACTTCACAAAGATAGGGTTGGTAATCTAATGGGTTCACATAGTGTTTGACAAAATGCTTGAGAGAGTACGAATTGCATGCATGACTTCCAATTCTGAGTTGAAAATGTCTAATTGTGAACTAGATTGACGGTACTAGTCGGTTCGGTGATTGTGAGTTAAAGTTGAAAAGGGAAACTCGACTCCAGGTATGTATGGCTAACTTTAATCTTTGTAAAATCACTTGTGGTGTTCGAGCATACGGTACGTGTATTGTTATAAATATGTGCAACTGGTTGTCCGAATTATGTTGATGTGTGAAGTGTAATACTTGTCTGTCTTTAGTTGACCACCACACTACCACGTTATGAAAAACGGTGCTAAAAGGATAATGAATCCAAGAGTATGAATGTATATGCTAAAGGCTATGTAAAGAAGCTGTATTCTTATTGCTGAAATTTTCTGTGATTGAACTGTGATTTGTCATCGTTGGTGTGATTGTAATTGTCAGGTGGGATCGGGTTGTGTGCCGCAACAGGGAAGATAAGGGTGATATGTGATAAGTGATAAGGGTGTGATTGTAATTGTAAGGTGGGATCGGGTTGCGCGCCGCAACTGGGGAGATAAGGGTGATATGTGAGAAGTGATAAGGGTGTGATTGTAATTGTCAGGTGGAATCGGGTTGCGCACCGCAATAATTGTCAGGTGGAATCGGGTTGCACGCTGCAACAGGAGAAATAAGGGTGAGATGTGAGGAGGGACAAGGATGGAATTGAAATTGTGATTTTGATGAAGTGAAAATTGTGGAACTTCCATTGTATATCTTTCTATGTCTTGTGCAGTAATTGTGTGACTTTATGTCTGTCTCTTGCCTGTGCATTATTGAGTTTACTTAGAGTAAAGTTTGTTCATGCATACCAGTACAATTCAAATGTACTGACGTCCCTTTTGCCGGGGGCGCTACATTCTTGTGATGATTGTAGGTGGTTCTATAGCAGGTACTTCAGCACACCGACAGTAGTGCCTCCTCTTCGTCCTATCAGCTGTTTTGGTGAGCCCCTCTCCTCTCGGGGCCCAGTGTGGTTCATGCCACCTTTCCTCCCGGGTTCTTATTTTGGTACTTGTGTAAGGTATAGCCGGAGCCTTGTTACCGGCAAGTATTGTATAACTCCGTCGTACTCCTAGAGGCTCTGTAGACAGGAATTGTGGGTTATGTACTTATGTATTTTGGGCAGTATGACTTGTAGACCACGTAAAGTAGACTGCGTGTTCTGTATATTTGTAAGTATTGTATCACTTGTTGGAAACGACAAACTTCTATGGTTTAATTTCAGATTGTAAGAATGCGTCTTAATTATAATTGAATAATGCACAACGGAAACTTCGGGGTAGTACGTGGGAGGGAAAAAGGAATCCAGGTCCGCTTGATTGGGACTACCCGGTCGAGTGCCGGTCGTGTCCCTTGGTTTTGGGGCATGACATTAGACAGAGGTACACAATTCACATCACGATTCTGGAGAGTCATGCAACAAAAGTTGGGTACTAGGGTGGAGTTGAGCACAACCTTTTACCCTCAAACGCACGGATAGTCCGAGCGCACAATTCAGATTCTTGAAGATATGCTCTGTGCTTGCGTGATGGAGTTCGGAGGGTCATGGGACCAATACTTGCCACTTGCAGAGTTTGCTTACAACAACAGTTACCAGTCCAACATTCAGACGGCACCGTATGAGGCTTTGTACGATAGGCGGTGTCGGTCCCCAGTGGGATGGTTTGAGCCGGGCAAGGCCCGATTATTGGGTACAAATTTGGTCCAGGATTCCCTCGATAAGGTGAAGGTGATTCAAGAGGGACTTCGCATAGCCCAGTCCAGACAGAAGAGTTATGCAGAACGGAAGGTACGTGATTTGGCATTTATGGTTGGTGAGAGGGTCTTGGTATCGCTTATGAAGGGCGTCATGAGGTTCGAGAAGAAGGGAAAGTTGAGCCCGAGGTTCATTGGTCCTTTTGAGATATTGCGACGCGTTGGGGAGATTGCTTATGAGCTTGACTTACCTCCCAGCCTAGCAGGAGTTCATCCGGTATTCCACGTTTCTATGCTCCGAAAGTATCACGGTGATCCGGCTCATGTATTGGATTTCAGCTCAGTCCAGTTGGACAAGGATCTATCTTATGTTGAGGATCTAGTAGCCATTTTGGATAGGCAGATCATAAAGCTCAGGTCAAAGAATATTGCTTCAGTAAAGGTCTAGTGGAGGGGCTAGCCGGTCGAGGAGGCGACTTTGGAGACCGATTAGGATATGCGCAGCCAGAACCCTCATCTTTTCACAGCTTCAGGTATGTCTTTATACTCGTTCGAGGACGAACAATTGTTCTAAGAGGGGGAGAATGTAACGACCCGGCCGGTCGTTTTGAGAGTTAGAGCCCCGATCCCCTAGTAATTGCTTTCCCCACGTTTGTTTCTGCTATCAAAACTTTCCGGAGTGATTGGTTATGGAATTCGGAGAGTTTTGGGGCACTTAGTCCCTAGATGTGAGTTTAAGCCTTAAAATTTGGATCGTAGTCGGAACTGTGTGAAGACGGATCCGGAATAGAATTTTGTCGACTCTGTTACATTCGTTGAGTGATTTTGGGGCTAGGAGTGCATCTAGAATGTGTTTTGGAGATTTGTAGTAGATTTAGGCTTGAATTGGCAAAAGTTAGATTTTCGGCGATTTCGATCGATAAGGGAAATTTTGATATCGAGTTTGGAATGGAATTCCGGAGGCGGGTGTAGGTTCGCGGTGTCATTTGTGACATGTGTTTCAAATTTGAGGTCGTTCGGACTATGGTTGACATGTTTTGGCATCGTTTGTAGAATTTGAAAAAATGCTAAGTTCTTAGGCTTGAATCCGTTCTTAATTCAAGTTTTTGGTGTTATTCGATGTGGTTTGAAGACTCGACTAAGTTCAAATGATGTTATATGACTGGTTGGTATGTTTGGTTGAGGTCCCAGGGGCCTCGGGTGTGTTTCTGATGCTTAACGAGAAGAAATTTGAACTTAGGAAAAATTTGGTGCATTGTTGGATCTGGTGTTTCGCACCTGCGGAGGGGAGGTCGTAGGTGGGGACTCGCAGGTGGCTTGGGGAGTTCGCAGATGCGGAAATGGGCATGGCATGCTGGGCTAGCAGGTGCAATTGGTTGTCCACAGAAGCGGAACCGCAGATGCGGCCCAGGGATCGCGGAGCGGACCCAGCCCGGTTAAGTGACTTTCGCACCTGTGTTGATTCTTTAGCAGGTGCAAGACCGCATATGCGGCCCCATGAGCGCGGATGCAAAAATCGCTGGGTAGAAAAGGGGATTTCGAGGGTCTGAAATTTCATAACAAAAAATTCGATTTGGAGCTCGGTGGGAGACGATTTCTCGAGGGATTTTGAAAGAGAACTATTGGGTAACTAATTCTAACTCTATTTTGATCATAATACAATAATCTATTGTTGTTTTCCTCGTCTAATTAAGGAATTTGAGGGTAGAAGTTTGGAACTGGGGGAAAAGGTTCCCCAATTGAAAATCTAAGATTTGAACAGGAATTTGAGGTCGGATTTGGATGATTTTTGTTCGAGTGAACTCGTGAGTGAACGGGTGTTTATAATTTTTAATTTTTACCCGATTCTGAGACGTGGGCCCCGGGGAGACTTTTTGGGGTGATTTTCTTAATTTTGCGTTTCAGCTTCGAATTAATTAGTTAAATTAGTTACTTATAGTTATATTTATATTATGCAATTAATTTGAATAGATTCGGGCCATTTGGAGCCGGATACTTGTGGCAATAACGTGATATCAAGTTGATTTGAGTGGATGAGTTAAGTGGCTTTCCTAACCTTGTGTTGGGGACTTTCCCCTTAGGATATTTGATATTATTTGATGTGTGGCGCCATGTACGTGAGGCGACGAGTACGTACATAGGCTGTTATTCCAAAAATCCCGTTTTCCTTCTTAAACATAAATTGTTTTTCTCTTATTAAATTGCACTAATACGTTAAATTGTATAGCTTAGAATAGAAAAAGCATGCTTACATGTTTTAATTTCCTATTTGACACTCTGTGCGCCATGCTTAGTTAAATCCCTACTTTCCTTATCTGTGATTAGTATAAGCTGTATAATTCGATGCCATACCTGTCATTTTTCTTGCGTTGCATATTTAAATTAAGACTACAGACGTATTCTGGGAGATCCCCCTGTCTGACATATTTAAATTGAGACTACGAACGTATTCTGGGAGATCCCCCTATATTGCATATTTATTTTGGGACTGCAGACGTATTCCGGGAGATCCCCTAGCACTGCATATTTAATTTGGGACTACTAACATATTCCTGGAGACCCCTTTGTACTACATAATCATTCGGAACTACGAGACGCTATCCCGGGAGATTCCACATTGTGTTTACCTTGTTCTGAGCCGAGGACTCCTTTGACTGTTGAGTTCGAGAATTTTTCTTTAACCGTTTACCGTAAAATTTACTTATCTCTTTTACTGTTTAATTTATTATATTTACTCCAGTAGGGCCTTAACCTGACCTCGTCACTACTTGACCGAGGTTAGGCTTGGCACTTACTAGGTACCATTGTGGTATACTTATGCCTCTTTCCTGCACATGTTTTTCGTGTGCAGATACATGTACGAGCTATAATCCTCGAGGATAGTACGTATTTCTGATTTCTAGGAGACTTAAAGGTACTTCTGCCCGCGTTCGCAGAATCCTCAGAGTCCCCTTCTACTCCCTCGTCGAGAGTCTTCTTATGTATTTTCAAACTTTGGTTTAGAGCTACAGTAGATTATAGAAGCTTGTGACTTAGTGACATTCCAGGTCATTGGGAGAATATTTTTGTATTTGTTGAGCGGCACCGTTTTTGTTATTTAAATTATGCTGTTTACCCCTTATTTATTGTGTTTTCTTATAGTTTTCCCGTAATATTAGGCTTACTTAGTCGTAGAGACTAGGTGCCGTCACGATACCTTTCGGAGGGTAAATTGTCGTGACAAGAATTTTTGATTTAGCAATGTTAATACATTGTCCTGATAAGTCACAAAAATAGTCTAAACCATTCTTAATAGCTTGACATGATTTGTCATTAACCTTTGACATTAAAGTAAGGTCATCTGCAAAAAATAAGTGAGAAAAATTTAGACGTCTTCTTCCTATGGTTGTTGGATCCCAATTCCTAATATCGACTTGATGATCTATATATCTTGATAGCATTTCTAAGCAAACGATGAAGGTATAAGGTGATATGGTTTCACCTAGCCTAATGCCTCGGCTTGGCTCAAAGAATTTGTGATGGAGCCATTAACTAAAGCTGCTATAGTGCTTGTTGATATACAATTTAATAATGGTTTGGAAAATTTAGGAGGGAAATTGAAGTATTTTAGAGTGTGATGAACAAAAGACCATTCTAAACGATCAAACGCTTTTTCAGATCCATTTTTAAGATCATGTGACCTTGTTTGCCTTTTTATTTTTTTAAATTAGAAACTAGTTCTTGAATGATGATTGTATTGTCTGAAGCTCTTCTATTTTTCATGAAGCTCGCTTGAAAGGGACTTATAGTTTGTTCTAGGAATGGTTTTAGGCGCTTTACAAGGATTTTTGTAATTAATTTGCAAATAGTATTGCAAAGTCCAATTGGTCTAAAATTCCTAATGTTATTAGCATTAGAGATTTTTGGGATAAGACAAAGATAGGTTCTATTAATATCTTTTGGGATTTTCTGATTTTTAAAAATATCATGACAAAGCTTCACTACAGAATGACCTATAATTTTCCAGTATTTGAATAAAAAGGGGTGAATGCCATCCGGCCCCGGGGCTTTGAATGATTTAAAAGAAAAGATAGCCTTCTTAATCTCAATATTTAGTAGGGACTATCTAGAGAATTTAGGTCTAAATTAGGGTGTGTAGAGATGTTTTTCAGTGGACTAATCCAGCTTGCTAGGGAGTGAGAAGTGGTGAACGTATTTGAGAAGTAATTGAGAACGTGTGACATAATTAGATGGTGCTCATTGATCCAATTTCCAGCATCATAGGCTCTTGACCCCTCGATTCCCGAGAAACTCGGTGATCTCGAAGTTTTTCGAAGCCTGGTCAGAGTACGACTGGTTAGGGGGGCATGGGTTTTGTCCGAATGGATGAAGTCCATTCTTTAAAGAAATTAATCTTATTTCTTCTTCTTCTTCTATTAGAGGCAAAAATGTGAAAAAACTTTGTGTTGACATCTCCTTCGTTTAACGGGAGATTGTTAATAATCCCTTTTAAAGTCATTTTCCAATGTTTGAAGGAAATTACTATAGGTATAATTACTGGAATTCTGAATTCCTTGGAGTCTTGCAAGTATTTTCCTCTTTTTTGCCATTATATCACCAAAAGTTTTGTCTTTCCAAGGCTTTAAGTTATTCACAAAATTTTGGCTAGCTTTAAAATAGTCTGATCCATACCAATTTTCTTTTACAATTGTTTGAAATTCTGGGAGATCTCTCAGCACTGCATATTTACTTTGGGACTACGAACGTATTCCGGGAGATCCCCCTGTACTGCATACTCATTTGGAACTACGGGGTGGTATCCCGGGAGATTCCGCCTTGTGTTTACCTTGTTCTGAGTCGAGGGCTCCCTTGACTGTTAAGTTTTCGAGAACTTCCTTTAATTGTTTACTATAGAATTTACTTATCTCTTTTACTGTTTTAATTTATTATATTTACTCCGGTAGGTTCTTAACCTGACCTCGTCACTACTTGACTGAGGTTAGGCTTAGCACTTACTGGGTACCATTGTGGCGTACTCATGCCCTTTCGTGCACATGTTTTTGTGTGCAGATCCAGGTACGAGCTATCAACCTCGAGGATAGTACGTGTTGCTGATTTCGAGGAGACTTCAAGGTAATTCTGCCTCGTCCGCAGAATCCCCAAAGTCTCCTTCTACTCCATCGTCTAGAGTCTATTTATGTATTTTCATACTTTTGTTTAGAGCTACAGTAGTTTATAGAAGCTTGTGACTTAGTGACGTTCCGAGTCATTGGGAGTATATTTTTGTACATGCCGAGCAGCACAAATTTGTTATTTAGATTATGCCTTTATTTCCTTATTTATTGTGTTTTCTTAATGTTTTCCCATAATATTAAGCTTACCTAGTCGTAGAGACTAGGTGCAGTCATGATAATTTTCGGGGGGTAAACTGGGCCGTGACATGTACTTAGCTCTACTGTCTTTTATAGGTTTTCCACCAAACTTTTCAGTTGAGGCCAAAATATCGTTAAAATCTCCTCCTACCATCCAAGGCCCTTTATAGGTCATACTAATATTCTCTAGGTTTTCCCACATCAAATTTCTATTATGCATATCAGTACTAGCATAGATTGAAGAAAACATCCAAGTTTTATGAATAGGTAATACCTCTATTGTTGCATGAATTTTCTGATTCCTATGGACGACATTTTGAACAGTGACCATTTCATGGTTCCATATCACAACCATGCCTCCTGCCTTACCTTCAGCTGGCACTTCTATCATCTCCGTAAAACCAAAGTCATTAAGCATTTCAGCATGATTTCCCATCCTAGTCTCTAATAAGGTCATCATGCATGGCCTGTGGGTGTCTATTATTTTCCTAAAATTCCTCCTAAAATTGTCATTGTTTCCACCCCTTATGTTCCATGTGATGAAATTTGTTGGACGATTCATAGAGATGTTAAGGCTTGAGGTTGCTGGTTCCCCATTCTCCCTCACTTCCCCTAGAAGGACATGATTTCTTCCCAGTGATGGAATTAGAATCATGGCTCTGTTGCCCACTGTTGGATCCTGAGGTGGTCTGGTGTCCATCGAGCACTTGTATAGTGCTAGTGGGCAGTTGAGCACATGCCTCTTCTCTTGCATCTCCGTGAAGAGATACACTTTTACCCCGTCTAGATTTGAGAACTCTAGAACTTGCTCTAAGCCTAGGTTGAGAGGTTCCTCTTCCTCCTCCATGGATGCTTCTATTGGTTCTGGCTCCTGAACTGCCTGGCGTTGTGAACCCCTTCATATTTCAATTATTCTGAATTTATCGCAACAATATGACTTCCATGAGAATTGATTCTTAGTATATTGCATATATAATTAACATTTAATTATATAAANAGTATGCTTCTTAATCGAATTACACCCTCATTTACAAACAATTTTAAGAAGTGCACGGGCTTTTCAAAAACAATAAAGTGATATGAAAAAGCCTCAAGGAGTGACTCAACAACACTAATCTACTATACATGCTCGACTCATTTATATATATATATATATATATATATATATATATATATATATATATATATTACGTCCGTGTTTATGAATTTATTTAGAAATTTTTTGGTATGTTACATAATAATTCTAGTAGTTACATATTAGCAATATTTAATTTATCTATACTATATTAAAAGCACGAATACCCTTAACGAAATGTCGTTCACCTTTTTTACCCTTAAAAATAAACGTTTTTATTGGACAAAATTGTAATTGTGATTAAATTATTTTCTTAATATTTAAGACTTAAAAATCAGCTAAAATATTTGTTATTGAATATATCCTTATTGAACTAGGTAGGAAGTTCAAATATTTAGGAATCTATAATTTATCTTTTTTCGAATAATTTAAGCCAAGTAACTATTTAAGCAAGATCAACACCTCTACTTACATATAAACAAATCTTGTGTTTAGATTTATGGATGGTTTTCATCATCTAAGTTCAATAATAGATACAAAAGTTAGTATAATATAACATTTGTTTTCAAAATTTTCACGACTATTTATTTTATTAAAAATCTTGTGGAAAACTATGCCAATTAGAAAAATAGTCTAATTAAAAAAATTGCTATACATTTATATAATCAACATTTGCTAGTTTAGAATTAACACTTCATTAGTTGATTGAACTCTTTTTAATGAATTTTTTTTATTTTTTAAAACTCTCTAATATTGAAAATTTGACGTTTATCAGAAACCATGAAGGTAATAATAATGACATATAAACATCTCATTTTTTATTCAACCATGTCATTTGTCAACAATTTTAAGGTACTTAGTTTACATAAATACTAGGCCTTAATTTACATAATACAAGTGTCACGACCCAATTTTCCCTCCATTAGTGTCACGACCCCAAACCACTCTGGCCGTGATGGTGCCCATCGCAGTACTAGGCTAGCCAATTCATTACTTATAACATAAAAGGACCTTTTCATTAATTCGTTTACTAATCATATATTATCATAAATCTTTCGTTTAGGATCAAAACAAGTGAAAATATGTAAAACATTAAACACTGCCCGATCCCGGGGTCACTAGTCATGAGCAACTGAAAATACAAGTCTGATACTGCCTACTTAATAGAAGATCAGTCTAAGAAATAGTAAATGATAAAAGATAGGAAGGAGAAAGGCAAGGTTGCAGACGCCGTGCAACTATCTCGCAAATCTCCGGAATACTCTGAAAGGAGCATATCAACTCTCACCCTGATGCCCTGGCACCAGAATCAACACACAAGGTGCAGGGAGTAACGTGAGTACGCAAACTCAGTAAGTAACAATTATAACTAAAAACTGAGTGCAATGACGAGAATTTGAAATCATATAAATCTGATAACACAAAAATCTCAGTGGAAATAACATGATCATATCAGTAATTAATTTTCGAATATCTCGTAAAAATTCCAGTTTCAATGAAAGTTGTTTAAAAAACTTGTTCAACATTTTTAATAGAGGCTCAATATAAAAGAAGAGTGAAAACAGAAATTTCATAAAAACAAACCCCTCGGGAAAAGTATCACTCATATATAGCCCCCATCGGGCAAGCCTCTCAGTCACTCGTGACTCAACTATCACCAATCACCACTCACACTCAGCATCACGCTCAATAGGTACCTTATAATCACTGTTGCGGCATGCAGCCCAATCCATGACTATCCTCACAATCCCACCCTCGGCCTCACTCAGTCTTTAACCTCACTAGCCACTCAAACATTTCAGTACAACTTAGGGGACTCCGCCCAAAATAACTTTCATATATTTGAAAAATGGAGTGATGCACATTATTAAACAGTAAACAGTATAAATTATGACTGAGCATATATTTTTTATCAAAACAGTGTAAGGATAGTAGTAAAATACCCCTGAGGGTCCAAACAGTACGGCACAACGCCCCAAACATGGCATTCAACCCAAGTTAACAGAATCATTTCTATAACACATGGATATCATATAGAGTTTATCAAAATATGCAACTCTATAGTTGCCACGGGACGGACCAAGTCACAATTTCTACTGGTGCACGCCCACACGCCCATCGCCTAGCATGTGCGACACCTCATTTATCGAAATAGTACGAAATTCTGGGGTTTCATACCCTCAGGTCTAGATTTACAATCGTTACTTACCTCAAACCGGATGAAAATCTACTCCGCGATGACCTTGCCGCTCGACTCGGCCTCAAATCGCCCCGAATATATCAGAAATCAGAATCATATCATTAATACATGCAAAAGGAACAAAGACTACACGAAAATTATCAAATCAAATCAAATCAAGAATCCCCAAATTGGCCAACCCGACTCCTGGGCCCACGTCTCGAAATCGATAAAAACCACGAAACCAGAATCCTTATCCTCTCACGAGCCCATACATACCAAATTTATAAAAATCTAACTTTGTTTGACTCCTTAATCACCCAATTCTTAGTCTCAAGTTTCAAGCCCTAATCCCCCAATTTTCACCCTTAACTCCCACAAATTTCATGCTTAATTAGTTAGAATTCACCATAGAATCAAATTTTAGGTCCAAAAACATTACCTCAAAGTGTTTCCTCTTGAATCCCTCTTTAAAATCCCTCAAAAAGCTCCAAGTCCGAACAAAAAAGGTGGAAAATAACCCAAATTTCGCGAAGGGATCCTTATATACTTTTATGCCCAGCAAAACCACATATGCGGTCCATTTTTCGCACATGCGACCACCACATATGCGGAAATTAATTATCCAGCCTGTTCCGCATCTGCGGTCTCCACTCATACCTGCGGGCTCACAGGTGCGCTCACACGCCCGCTTCTGCGAAAAGTCCCCCAGGTCTCCAACTCCGCACCTGCGACCTCCGCATCTGCGATCTCCCTTCCGCAGGTGCGGAAAACCAGAACCAGCAGCACCAGCTACAATCTCTCAAGTCAAAACTTTTCGATGACCATCCGAAATCATTCCCGAGCCCTTCGGGGCCTCAACCAAATATAACTACACCTCATATAACATCACCCGAACTTAGTCGAACTCTCGGAACACTCAAAACAACATCAAGTCACCAAATTAACCCGAAATTCAAGCCTAAGGATTTCTAAACTTCCGAAATTCGCCAACGATGCCGAACCAACCAAACCACGTCCGAATGACCTGAAATTTTGCACACACATCACAAACGACACGACAAACCTATTCCAACTTCTGGAATTCCATTCCGACCGCGATAGCTAATTTTCCACCACCGGCCGAAAATTGCCAAAAATCTAATTTTTCCAATTCAAGCCTAATTCTACCACAGACCTCCGAAAATTATTTCGAACACGCTCCTAAGCCCAAATCGCTTAACTAAGCTATCCGAACCATAAAAACCCAATTCCGAGATCATTTACCTATAAGTCAACTTCCGGTTGACTTCTAAATAACTAACTTAAGAGACTAAGCGTCTCATTCCTTCCCAAAAAGCACTCCGAACCCGAGCCAGCCGACCCGACACAACATAATAGAGCTGAACAACAAACAATGAAGCACAAATGGGGGAAAACAAGGCTAAACTCTCGGAACGACCGACCGGGTCGTTACATCCTCCCCCTCTTAAACAAACGTTCGTCCTCGAACGAGTCTAGAAACATACCTGGAGTCTCAAATAGGTGTGTGTATCTTCTCCGCATCTCTCGCTCGATCTCACAGGTGGCCTCCTCCACCGACTTCCCTCTCCATTGCACCTTAACTGAAGCTATATTCTTTGACCTTAACTATCAGACCTGCCGATCTAAAATAGCCACCGGCTCCACATCATAAGTCATATCACCCTCTAACTTAACCGTGCTGAAGTCCAAAACATAGGACGGGTCACCAACATACTTCCAAAGCACGGAAACATGAAATATTGGATGCACACTCGACAATCTAGGTGGAAAAGCAAGCCTATAAGCCACCTCCCCTACTCTCTGAAGCACCAATAAACCGGGGACTCAACTTGCCCCTCTTCCCAAATCGCATAACATCCTTCATGGGTGACACCTTCAACAGAACTTTCTCCCCGACCATGAAAGATACATCGCGTACCTTCCTGTCCGTATAGCTCTTCTGCCTAGACTGCGCCGTGCGAAGCCGTTCCTAAATCAACTTGACCTTATCTAACGCATCCCGTACCAAATCTGTACCCAAGAGCCTAGCCTCACCCGGATCAAACCAACCAACCGGAGATCTACACCTCCTCCCATATAAAGCCTCGTATGAAGCCATCTGAATACTCGACTGATAATTATTATTATATGCAAATTCTGCGAGTGGCAGAAACTGGTCCCATGAACCCCCAAAATCAATAACACAAGCGCGCAAACATGTCCTCTAGTATCTGAATCGTGCGCTTGGACTGCCCGTCTGTCTAAGGATAAAAAGCTATGCTCAACTCAACCTGAGTACCCAACTCCGCTGCACGGCCCTCCAAAACTGCGATGTGAACTGAGTACCTCTATCAGAAATAATGAAAACTGGAACACCATGCAATCAAACAATCTCCCGGATATAAATCTCAGCTAACCGCTCTGATGTATAAGTAGTACCAATAGGAATGAAGTGCACGGACTTGGTCAACGGATCCACAATAACCCAAATAGCATAGAACTTCCTCGAAGTCCGTGAGATCCCAACTACAAAGTCCATAGTGATCCGCTCCAACTTCCACTCTGGAATGTCCAACCTCTGAAGCAATCCACCTGGTCTCTGGTGCTCATACTTGACCTGCTGACAGTTGAGACACCCAGCTACAAATCCGACAATATCCTTCTTCATCCGCCTCCACCAATAATGTTGTCTCAGATCTTGATACATCTTCGCGGCACCCTGATGGATGAAATACCGCGAGTTGTGCGCCTCCTCAAGAATCAACTCCCGAAGCCCATCTACATTAGTCACACATATCCGACCCTCCATCCCCATCACACCATCATCACCAATAGCTACATCCTTGGCATCACATCGCCGGACCCTTATCCTGAAGAACGAGCAAGTGTGGGTCATCATACTGGTGCTCCCTGATACGATCATAAAGAGAAGACCTGGAGACCACGCAAGCCAATACCCGACTAGGCTCCGACATATCCAATCTCACAAGCTGGGCCGCTAAGGCCTGAACATCAAGTGCTAAAGATCTCTCTGCTGCTGAAAGATAAGCTAGACTCCCCAAACTCTCTGCTCGGTGACTCAAGGCATCGGCCACTACATTGGCCTTCCCTGAACGGTATAGAATAGTGATATCATAGTCCTTGAGAAGCTCCAACCATCTCCGCTGACGCAAATTCAGATCCTTCTGCTTGAATAGATGTTGCAGACTCCGATGATCAGTAAAAACCTCATAATGAACCCATACAAATAATGACGCCAAATCTTCAAGGCGTGAATAATGGCTGCTAACTCAAGATCATGCACCGAATAATTCTTATCATGGGTCTTCAATTGGCACGAGGCGTAGGCAATCACTCTACCCTCCTACATCAAGACACAACCAATGCCTATCCTCTAGGCATCACAATACACGATATGAGATCCTGAAGCTGATGGCAAAACTAACACTGGAGTTGTGGTAAAAGCAGCCTTGAGCTTCTGGAAGATCTCCTCACACTCGTCCGAACACTTGAACGGAGCACCCTTCTGGGTTAATTTAGTCAAGGGCAAAGCAATAAAAGATAATCCCTCCATAAAGCGATGATAATAGCCCGCCAAACCAAGAAAGCTCCTAATCTCTGTAGCTGAGGACGGTCTGGGCCAACTCTGCACCGCATCTATCTTCTTTGGATCCACCTGAATACCCTCACTAGACACCACGTTCCCCAAGAATGCTACTGAGCCAAGCCAAAACTCACACTTGGAGAACTTTGCATAAAGCGTCACCTCCCTCAATATCTGCAATACGACTCTCAAATGCTGAGCATGCTCCTCCTAGCTACGAGAATGCACCAGGATGTCATCAATGAACACAATAATGAAGGAATCCAAATATGGTTGAAATACATTGTTCATCAAATAGATGAACGTTGCTGGGGCATTGGTCAGCCCAAAAGACATCACCAAGAACTCATAATGGCCATAACGGATCCTGAAAGCCGTCTTAGGAATATCTGAATCCCGAATCTTCAACAGATGATACCCGGATCTCAAATCAATCTTAGAGAACACCCTGGCTCCCTGAAGCTGGTAAAAAAAATCATCAATACGAGGCAAATGATACTTATTCTTCACTATAACCTTGTTCAATTGCCTGTAGTCAATACACATTCTCATGGAACCATCCTTCTTCTTCACAAATAACACCGGTCCACCCCAATGTAACACATTAGGCCGAATAAACCTCTTAACTAGGAGTTCCTGAAGCTGCTCTTTCAATTCCTTCAATTCCACCGGTGCCATACGATTCCGTGGAATGGAAATAGGCTGAGTGCCTGACACCAAATCAATGTCCCTATCAAGCGGCATGCCCGACAGGTTTGCAGGAAACACGTCCGGAAAATCACGGACTACATGAACATAATCAATAGTGGGAGTCTCAGCACTGACATCCCTCACAAAATCTAAATAAGTTAAACACCCTTTCTCCACCATGCTCTAAGCCTTCAGGTATGAAATCACCCTACTAGGCACCTACTCAATGGAACCTCTCCACTCAACCCTCGAAATTCTCGGCATCGCTAAGGTCACGTTCTTAGCGTGACAATCTAGAACAACATGACATGGAGATAACCAATCCATGCCCAATATCACATCAAAGTCAACTATGCTGAGCAATAACAGATCCAGTCGGGTCTCCAGACCCCCAACAAACACCACACATGACCGATACACACCACAACAACAATATCGCCCACTGGAGTCGACACATGAACAAATGTAACTAAGAACTCACGGGGAATATCCAGAAAATGGGCAAAAAATATGATGAGACATATGAATATGTGGAACCAGGATCAAATAAGACTGAGGCATCTCGGTGACAAACTGAAACAATACCTGCAATCACAGCATGTGAGGCCATAGCATTTGGTATGGCTGGAAGTGCATAAAAATGGGCTTGACCCCCACCTGATCAACCTCCCCCTCTAGGGCAGCCTCTAGCTGCCTGACCCCCACCCCTAACTACCTAGGCGGGTGGTGAAGTAACTGGAGCTGAAGTCGAGGGATGACTCCTCTGCTGAGATGGACTCCCAAGAAGACGAGGACACTCCCTCCTCATATGCCCAAACTCTTCACACTCGTAACAATTCCCTGGTGCGGGGGACGAGGACTAAAGGGAACCCCTAGCACCAGGATAACTGATAGAAGAACCTGGCGTGGAGGAACCCTGAACTGATGGTGCACAGGATGAACTCTAGGCTGGGAGGGCACTGAATGATGGGTGCCCCTGATGAGAACTGTGAGGACCATGACCATATGATCCACCACGATGACCTGAGCGGCCTGACTGAGCCTGCCTGAATGGACGACCTCTACCGTGCTGGAACTGTCCTCCTGAAGGGACACCACCAAAACTACCAGATCCTCGAGGCCTCTTGGCCTCCCTCTCATCTCGCTCTTGGCGAAGAACTGACTCAATCCCTCGGGCAATATCAACAACCTCCTCAAAAGTAGCACCCGATACTCTCCCTAGTCATGAGAATCCGAAGCTGATATGAGAGACCATCCACGAACCTCCGGATCCTCTCCTTGTCCGTAGGAACCAACCAAATGGCATGACGAGCTAGCTCTGAAAACCTCATCTCATAGTGCGTCACGGTCAGATCACCCTGACGTAACTGTTCGAACTGCCTGCGGAGCTCCTCTCTGCGGGACTGTGGCACATACTTCTACAAAAAGAGAATGGAGAACTGCTGCCAGGTAAGGGGTGTTGCACAAAAAGTCTTACGCCTATCATAAGCCTCCCACCAAGTAAATGCAGCTCCTGAATACTGGAAGGTAGTGAACGAGACACCACTAGTCTCCAATATACCCACTGTACGCAGAATCCTCTGACACCTGTCTAAGAAACCCTGGGCATCCTCGCCCTCTGCGCCGCTGAAAGTCGGAGGATTAAGTCTACCGAACCTCTCCAACCTGCGCTGCTCGTCATCCAGCATAAAGGGAATCACATAATCCTGAACAGGTGCAACCGGCTAGGCTGGGGCTGCCCCTGGTGTCTAAAGTCCCTGAACAACCTATTCGGGTGTACGGGCGACATGAGTCTGAATGCCTCCCCCGACCTGAGAAGTAGCTGCAGCGACCGCCTGGGCAAGACTAGTGCACACGGTCAAGATTTGAGCGAAGGTCACCTGAAGACCCGGAATAACAATAGGCACAACCGGTGCCTGGGCTGGTTCCGCTGGAACATCTGCGGCTAGGACCTGATCTGGAATAACAGGTAGGTCTATGGGTACTGCCCCTGCTGCGCGTGTTGCACCCCTACCTCTACCATGGCCTCGACTGCTGCCTCGACCCCTCACGGGCCTAGCTGGTGGCTGATCATCCTGCCCGGTAGCACATGTCCTCACCATCTGTGAGAGAGTGAAATAATAGAAGTTTAGTTACCAGACTCAACAAGTTTGCACGACAAGAATTCAAGAATGTGAGAATTCCTAAGGGTTATGCAGCCTCTCGAAGATAAGTACAGACGTCTCCGCACCGATCCGCAAGACTCTACTAAACCGCTCATGACTGGTGAGTCCTATGTAACCTAGAGCTCTGATACCAACTTGTCACGATTCCAAACCACCCTGGTCGTGATGACACCTATCGCGGTACTAGGCTAGCCAAAAAATTACTTATAGCATAAAAGACTTTTCCATTAATTCGTTTACTAATTATTTATTATCATAAATCTTTCGTTTAAGCATTTTAAAGCAAGCGAAAATATGTAAAACATTAAACACTGCCCGATCCCGGAGTCACTAGTCATGAGCAACTAAAAATACAAGTCTGATACTGTCTACTTAATACAAGACGAGTCTAAGAAATAGTAAATGCTAAAAGATAGGGAGGAGAAAGGCAAGGCTGCGGACGCCGTGCAACTACCTCGCAAATCTCCGAAATACTCTAAAAGGAGCAGATCAACTCTCACCCTGATGCACTAGCACCTGAATCTGCACACAAGATGCAGGGAGTAACATGAGAACGCCAACTCAGTAACTAACAATCATAACTAAAGATTGAGTGCAGTGACGATCATTTAATATCATATAAATCTGATAACATAAAAACCTCAGTGGAAATAACATGATCATATTAGTAATTAATTTTCGATTATCTCATAAAAATTTCAGTTTCAATGAAAGTTGTTTAAAACACTTGTTCAACAATTTTAATAGAGGCTCAGTATAAAAGAAGAGTGAAAACAGAAACTTAATAAAAATAAACCACTCGGGCAAAGTATCACTCATATATAGCCCCTCGGGCAAGCCTCTCAAGTCACTCATGAGTCAACTATCACCAATCAACACTCACACTCAGTACTCACGCTCAATAGGTACCTTATAATAACCGCTGCAACGTGCAGCCCGATCCATATATAGTTGACTGCGCTCACTGGGGGTGTGCAGACTCCGATGGGGCTCCTACAGCCCGAGCGCTATATCACTGCGGAGTGCAACCCGATCCAATATCGTTGCGGTGTATATATATATATATATATAACGTTGAGGCGTGTAGCCCACTTAACTAACCTCACAATCCGGCCCTCGGCCTCACTCAGTCGTTAACCTCACAAGCCACTCGGGCATTTCAGTACAACTCAAGGGACTCAACCCAAAATAATATATTTAAAAATGGAGTGATGTACAAGATTAAACAGTAAACAATATAAATCATGACTGAGGATATATTTTCTATTAAAACAGTGTAATGATAGTAATAAAATACCCTTGAGGGTCCAAACAGTACAACACAAGGCCCCAAACATGGTATTCGGCCCAAGTTAACATAATCATTTCTAAAACACATGGATATCATATAGATTTTATCAAAATATGCAACTCTACAGTTGCCACGGGATGGACCAAGTCACAATCCCTATTGGTGCACGCCCACACGCCCGTCACCTAGCATGTGCGTCACCTCATTTATCGAAATAGTACGAAATTTCGGGTTTCATACCCTCAGGTCTAGATTTACAATCGTTACATACCTCAAACCGGATGAAAATCTACTCCGCAATGACCTTGCCGCTCGACTCGGTCTCAAATCGCCCAGATTTGTCCAAAATCAAAAGCATATCATTAATACATGCCAAAGGAACAAAGCCCACGCAAAAATTATCAAATCAAATAAAAAATTCCGAAATTGGTCAAACCCAACTCCTGGGCCCGCGTCTCGAAATTCGATAAAATCATGAAACCAGAATCCTTATCCTCTCACGAGCCCATACATACCAAGGTTATAAAAATCTAACTTCGTTTGACCCCTCAATCACCCAATTCTTAATCTCAAGTTTCAAGCACTATTCCCCTAATTTTCACCCTTAAATCCCACAAATTTCATGTTGAATCGGTTAGAATTTACCATAGAATCAAGTTTTAGGTCCAAAAGCATTACCTCAAAGTGTTTCCCCTTGAATCCCTCAAAAAGCTCCAAGTCCGAACAAAAATGGTGAAAAATAACCCAAATTTCGCGAAGGGGCTCTTATATACTTTTCTGCCCAACTAACCCACATCTGCGGTCCATTTTTCGCACATGCAACCACCGCATCTGCGGAAATTACTTACCAGCCTGTTCCGCATCTGTGGTCTCCACTCGCACCTGCGGGCTCGCAGGTGCGCTCACACGCCCGCTTCTGTGGAAAGTCCCCCAGGTCTCCAACTCCGCACCTGCGACCTCCGCATATGCGATCTCCCTTCCCCAGGTGCGGAAAATCAGAACCAGCAGCAATCTCTCAAGTCAAAACTTTCTGATGACCATCCGAAATCATTCCCGAGCCCTTTGGGGCCTCAACCAAATATACCAACACCTCATATAACATCACCCGAACTTAGTCGAACCCTCGGAACACTCAAAACAACATCAAGTCACCAAATTAACCCGAAATTCAAGCTTAAGGATTTCTAAACTTGCGAAATTTGCCAGTGATGCCAAAACCAACCAAACCACGTCCGAATGACCAGAAATTTTGCACACACATCACAAACGACACTACGAACGTATTCCAACTTCTGCAATTCCATTCCGATCGCGATAGCTAATTTTCCACCGCCGACCAAAAATTGCCAAAAATCTAATTTTTCCAATTCAAGCCTAATTCTACCACGGACCTCCAAAAATTATTTCGAACACACTCCTAAGCCCAAATCTCCTAACGAAGCTATCCGAACCATAAAAATCCAATTCCGAGATCATTTACCTATAAGTCAACTTTCGGTTGACTTTTTCACTAAATAATCAACTTAAGAGACTAAGCGTCCCATTCCTTCCCAAAAATAACTTCGAACCCGAGCCAACCGACCCGACACAACATAATAGAGCTGAACAACAAATAATGAAGCAGAAATCGAGAAAAACGGGGCTAAACTCTCGGAACGACCGGCCGAGTCGTTACAATTAGGTATCGTGATGGCACCTAGTCTTAATGACTATGTAAGCCTAACATTTACGGAATAACAAAAATAATAACCATCATCAATATTTTTTGAAATGAATACTTTATACAATAAACATATTCCCAAAACCCGGTAGTACAAGTCATAAGTTTTACAGAAGTTAACACTATAACTCCTAAATACCACTGTTCAGAAATAAGTACATCGTGTATGAACAAAATAAAACAGTGACTCCGAAACTCGCGAACGCTGTAGCAATTTTAACTTGAGTCTCCACAACAGCAACTGCATTACTAGCTTTCGATCAATCGGCTACGCAAAACCTGAAATCTGCACAAAATATGCAAAAGTGTAGTATGAACACACCACAACGATGCTCAGTAAGTATCAAGACTAGCCTCGGTGAAGTAGTGACGAGGACTAGTCAAGACACCAGTCCACTGGTCTAAGAGATGAACACGTATAAATATAGGACAACGGATTACGATATTTACATAAGGGCTTCACAATATGGCTAACAATACAGTAAATTCAATAAGGAAAGGGGTAACAAGTAACAACAGAAAAAACCCGTAAAAATAACACGAAAGAGTAAATGAAACACAACTAAATCCGGAATGTAAATATACAACAAGGGAAAGAAATGACTCAACGATTTAAACTACTTTTACATCAAGTTATTAGTCATCTCCATGAGGCACCGAACCTCGGACAAATCACAACTCATGGGTCCTACTATCTGAACCCTAACATCGGCATCTTGTTCCCTCATTTCAGCTAATAATTGCACGGACGACCCTCGTGTCAGTCGGAGTCATTCCCACATATAAGACAAGTTCAACAAGGGTGTCTATACTCAACAATAACAAGGAAACCCCTTAATCCGATAAGAGTGCTTAGCTACGTGTATGCTTGTGCAGGTGTCCTAACATAATTCAACCGACTAATAAGCATAAGGAAAGGAAATGGGCAACACGTACAATATTTTTTTAGTTTCTACGCGAATAAACTCACACAGTAAGTGTACCATTACACAATATCCACAACAAAGAATGCCCTCAGGCCAACACAAGTATCACAAACAATCCCCGACACAGACCACCTTGTCTCGCCACGTGTGCAATAGTAAAGGTGAATGGCTGTCTTGTCTCGCCACACGCGCACCACAATGTTCCCACCTTGTCTCGCCTATATATCGCCTTGTCACGCCACACGACACGACAGAAATCTCGTGCAAATCCACATATCAACAATCGCACGGCAAAAACCTCGTGCATCACGACAACAAGTAACAATGCCAATAATATAAAATACGGTAAATACATCAACTCAAGAACCTCCGATCACAAGAAACGGCAAGGCTAGTTCCCAAGAATAAGCATAATAAAGAATACTAGGCATAATAAGGACAACTCAACAAAGAAGAAAATGACATGTAACGGTCGTACCCAAATGCACGGTTCGACAACAAGAAATTAACATGAATCCGGTAATTCCAAATAAGGGCAAATCAACTAAGATAATAAATATCTAAACTACCTTTAAGGTTGAGCAAATTTCGAGGATATTCAACAAATTTACTTAAGGGTAAGCAACAAGAAGGTAACCATAACTTTAATTAAGACTAAATAATTATATGGCGATGATGAAAATTACAAATAGGGATAAACAGTTATGAAGATATATCATGACAGTAAAATGGATGAAATCTTTAGTTTAGTCAATTAGGAGTCAAATAGGCAATAAGAGTGAATCAAAAAGCAAGAAATTCTAATTAAAGCAAGTAAAGATGAACTATAAATTAGGAACTCAATCATGTCAAGAACAAAACTCAGCGAATATAAGGACTTAAGATTCCTAAAAGGCCAACTTTCTACAAATAAGTCTGAGCATGCACTCGTCACCCCGCGTACACGGACTACAATCAACGTAAAAGACTCAAATCCTAAGGGGTAGTTTCCCCACACAAGGTTACACAAGATACTTGTCTCAAAGACGCCAAACCAATACTCTAAAATTGAACTTCTCTGGTGAAAAGACCTCCAGACGGCTCAATCTAACCAAAATGACTTCAAAACACAAATAAAACACATAAGAAACTATTCCGGATCATAAAGTCAAAATATTTAACAAAATACAAGAATCAACCCAAAACTCGGCCCCCGGGCCCGCACCTCGGAACCCGACAAATTTTACAAAATTCAAACACCCATTCCAATATGATTTCAACCATAAAAAACTTACCAAATTCCGATACCATTTCGTCCCTCAAATCGTGATCTTTCATTTTAGAAATTTAATTCAAAAACCAACATTATCCTCAACTCAAAACACAATTTAAATGACAAAAACAAAGATAAAATCATGGAATATATTTAATTCTTGGTGAAAAACACTTACCTACTCGGTTAGCTTGAAAACCACCAAAAATAAATCCCAAATCCGGAGTCCAATGACCAACCCTCGCTTATAAGAATCCGCCCAGGGCCTCCGCATCTGCGAATTTAAAGCCGCACCAGCGGCACCGTAGAAGCGAAATGGGAAGACGCAGGAGCGAGATTCCTCGCAGATGCGTTCACATGATCGCAGAAGCGGCCATCGCACCTGCGTGCCAGCATTCGCATAAGCGGGCTAGCTCCCAGGAGAAGCGACCAGGCTTACACAGAAGCGGAGCCGCACTTGCGCTCCAAGACACCAGAACCAGACCTGTCCTAAACCATGAAAACCATCTGAAACATACCTAAGGCCCTTGGGACCCCGACCGAACATACCAACAAGTTCTATAACCTAATAGAGACCCGCTCGAGGTCTCAAATCACATCGAACCACGATGAAACTACGAATTGCACCATGAATCGAGCTTATGCACTTTCAATTCTTCCAACTTCTAAAACTCGTGCCGAAACCTATCAATTCAACCCGGAATGACGTCAAATTTTGCATACAAGTCCCAAATGACATCACGGAGTTGCACCAACTCTCGGAATCGCATTCCGACCCTGATAGCACAAAAGTCAACTATGGGTCACACTTCTCCATTTTTCAAACTTTAATTTTTTCCAACTTTTTGCCGAATTGTTTCAAATTACTCCACGGACCTCCAAATCCAATTCCGGATGCGCGCCTAAGCACAAAATCTCCATACAGAGTTGTTGACATTATCCAAAACTTATTCTGGAGTCGTTTACACAAAAAGTTCATTTTTTGTCAAATTTCACCGCTTAAGCTTCCAAAACTAGAATCCTTCTTCCAATACATCCGACTCATCTGGTAACTGAATCCAACCATACACGCAGGTCGATATACACAATGTGAAGCTGTTCGAGACTTTATGCCACCGAACGGAGCTTAAATTCTCAAAATGAACGGCCGGATCGTTACAACAAGGCTTGATTGTTGATATTATATTACTTTAAAAAATAAGTTAAGTTAGCAGCATCTTAAACCTGTAACTACAATAATTTTTTAAACTATTGCCAAACCGATATAGTTGAATCTTTAAAATAATGATAAATTATAATCCCCT
>MDKH01095573.1:0-17022 GCA_005239495.1 Nicotiana undulata | reverse complement strand
AGACAGTTCGTGAGTATGTGACACCAGTTTTGGGATTTGTATATGAGTTTTATTTCGAAATTGCTATGTTATATTTTTGTTATTTGTTAACCTTCGCATTGCAGACCATCGTTGCCTTAGTTGTCTTCTTCGTTTTAGTTGTTAATGAGTTTTATTTAGTTCAAATGTTGGCTTGTCTAGCGGGTTCGCCGTTAGTCGCAGTCATGGCCCGAAGGTGGGATTTCGGGTCGTGACAAGAGTACTATCTGGACCCGACTACACGGTGAGCTGCCTTTCCTGGCGTTCCTCGGTAGCACTGTGGAGTTTCTATTGTTTTTTGGCTATTTCTCTCTACCCCTTCCAGACAGTTGTACATTCATTTTGATTATTTTGTATACTCCACTAGTCGCCTGTGGACTTGTGACACTAGGTCTTGGCATACGTAGTTGGTTTTTCCTAGTATTTTGCTATACTGTATATGTTGGCAAACGATTTTTAGTTACTATAAATCAATTTCCCTTACTTCCTCACTTTCATTAAAGGACTTCTTAAATTAAAACTGAACATGTATTTGAACATCTCTTTAATTTAAGTAATTTCGTTAGCAAACTAGTGTTGGCTTGCCTGACTTCGGTGTTGGGCTCCATCACGACCTGAGTAGGAATTTGGGTCGTGAAAAATCTGAAAATGTGCAAAACATAGAATTTGTAGCCCTTGAATTCTAGTTACCAGAAAGTTAAACCATTCAGGATTTGGACATTTGATCAGAAAGTTATGATCGATTGAAGATGGCTGGTGAAGGAGTTTCGACAGAATTTACTGATGCAGTGAGCCGACTTTGGAACCTCATATCTCGGAATATAGAAGTAGTTATATGGTGTACAACCTATCAAATGAAAGATCTTCGAGTCTAGTTCTACATCTTCAAACCGCTTGTCATTTGGATATTTCTACAAGGAGTTATGGGCGTTTTAATAGAAGGTGTACAACAGGGGAAAATTATAATAGGATGTACAACCTGCACAACTGAAGGTACAACTCGATGAAGCCTGGGCAGATTTTTTTAAAAGCGAGTTTTGGCCCATTTCTTTCATTTGGCTTGGACGATTTTGGAGAGTTCAAGGAGGGACTTTCACCAAGCAACACTAGGTAAGTGATTTCTTCCTATTTTTGAGTTAAATATGTGATCTTACATGGATTTAGAAATGGAAAATTAGTATAAATTTGGGATTTTGGGGAAGACCTAGAATTTGGAATTTTGGACTTTTACCATGAATTTGAGCATGAAAATTAGAGCAAATTGTATATTTCAATTAGTAAAGCTATGGGTAGAATTTATCATCGAGAAATTTCGGAATCCGGGCACGTGGGCCCGAGGGAATTTTGGTCAACTTTTCGAGCGGAGTTGGGAACCTATATAATTTGAATTGTTACAAGTATTAGAGTGAATTTTTATTGGTTTGCCCGTTATTTGAATAGTTTTGGGGCGCTGTGCATCAATTGGAGTCGTCGAAAGGGCTTGGAAGCCGGTTATGGAATTTCAGAGTGAGATAAGTCTCCTTTCTAACCTTGTGAAGGGGAATTGTCCCCATAGGTGAACTAATTGAATATGTGCTACTATTTAAGGGGGATACGTACGCACAAGGTGCCGGGAGTCCGTGCGTAGCTACTATTATGCTATGTTTGGGTAGTCTAGGACCCACTAGCATGCTTTACTTGTTGTATTTGTAATCTTGCCAATGAAATTTCATGTGATACTATCGAATTAGTAATTAAATACCTAAGAAGGTTAGAGTTTACCTTTCTTAATCATCTAGAAAGAGAATTGATTCTTCCTTGGATAATTATGTTCAGGATAAATTTATAATATTTGAAACTTTATCGAATTTCGCAAATGAATCTCCAGAAGGGCTTTAAATACTATTTTCATGTTCATTTAAAAGAGAATTTTATCACTTTCTTGAGTAACTTCTTTCCTGATAAAAATGTGGTTTAATTGTGTGAATATGTGTATCTATGGTTACCTGAGTCGCATGTATGATTCGCGAGTAGGATAACCTTATTATTTATATATGACCGCGTCGCATGATCGATTCGCGAGCGGGCAAAATAGATGCATCTATGGTTCGAGCCGTTCGACCCTTCGACAGTGCACAATTTATATTTATGTTGGTTCGGGCCGTCGACCCTCGGCAGTTCCTGCGCATGATATTTGACAAGCACTTTATGTTATTTTTTATTTATTTACCGGCCTTGAATTTTAAGTTATCGACTGAAATGACAGAGATTTAAAGTTATTATAATTATGGAAGAAGTTGTTCTTTCCTGTTGATTATTTGTTATTTGATTAAATCATCCATGTTTGCCATTACACTCGATTATTTTAATTTACCACTAGCAAGTGTCAAGTCGACCTCTCGTCACTACCTCTTCGAGGTTAGGCGGGATACTTACTGAGTACACGTTATTTTCGTACTCATGCTACACTTGTTGTGCATTTTTATTGAACATGTAATTTTACATCGATGTGGCTGGCTTGGAGACTTAGACGAGTTGCATCATCCGGAGGTGATCCGTAGCTGACAGAGTCTCCCTCAGATGTATTTATTTTTATTTTAAATTCCTTGTCCAGTTGTATTTCGGACAAGCATTGTAGTATATGTTTAATTCATAGAAATTTGTTCATGCACTTGTGACACCGGGTTCTGGGATGTGTTTGGGATGTACTTTATTAAAATGGAATATTAAACTATCGTATTTACTTAGCGAATTTTATTCAGTTATTATGTAATAAAGTGAAAGGTAATGATTTCAAAAATGATTAAAAAAAAAAAATTAACTTAACCATTTAATGATTGGCTTGCCTGACAGTGGTGTCCGGCGCCATCACGACCTTATGGATTTTGGGTCATGATAGCGTGCAGATGTCGGTTAATGTTATTGATGTGCTTGATGGTTGCGGGACTCGAAGATGTACCAGCGTCCCTGTTGTAGCTGCCTCCTTTGTTCAGGGTAGCCTTAGCTTATAAAACTCTGTTTATGTACTATTCAAACAGACTGTGTATTTGTTTCATTGTTGCTTTGTTAACTACATTCGTAGAAGCTCGTGATTTGTACTACCAGTCCTTGTGATGTATATAGAATTCAGTAAATTTATTTTGATTTATTGACTTATTAAGATTATTGAAACTGGATAGTTATTAGTTGGCTTACCTAGTGGGTTGGTTAGGTGCCATCACGACTAGCGGGTTTTGGGTCGTGAGAGAGAGAGAGAGCGCATGAGAGAGAGGGCACATGGGGGAGAGAGAATAAGGATGAGAAATAATTGATTCCTAATATAAATAGATACTCATTTTATTCCTAAAATGTATATAACTGGTAAATTTGTATATAGGATGTAATTAAATAGAAACTTGAGTAGGGAGGGTAATAAAGTTTCAAATAGTGTATACAATGTAAAAATCTATTAAAATAATCACCTTTGGTCCAAGTAATTGAAGATGGGGAGTCACATGATATACCCATTTGTAAAACTCACTTTCATGATATACCTAAGTTTTGAAATTACGTGAAATATCCCAAAAATATTACACGTTATACCTCCATATATTCTAAAATATATCATAATATTCTACTTTGGAATACAATCCAAACCTACCTTACTACAATATTCTAACTTGGCATACAATATTCTAACTAAACAGGTCATAGTATTTTAATTTGGAATACAATATTCAAAATAAACATACCACATATTCTAATATGAAAAAACCAAACCTAGCTTACCACAATATTCTAATGAAGAGTACAATATTCAAACTAAACATACAGTAATATTCTAATTTGAAATATAATATTCAAACTAAATATACCACAATATTCTAATTTGAAAAATCCTGCGAACCTAGCTTACCATAATTAATATTCTTATAAAGGGTACAATACCCAAACCAAACATACCACATTATTCTAATGAAGAATACAATATTTAAATAAAATATACTATAATATTCTAATTTGGAATGCATTATTCAAATTAAACATCTACAATATTTTCATTTGGAATACAATATCCAAACAAAATATATCATAATATTCTAATTTGTAATACGATATTCAAACCAAACACACCACAATATTCTAATTTGGAATATAATGTTAACAAAACACATTGCGGTATTATAAGTTGGAATATAATATTCAAACCATATATACTATAATGTTCTAGTTTGGAATACAGTATCCAAACCAATCATATGATAATTTTTTAATTTGGAATGCAATATTCGAACTAAACATGCTACAATATTCTAATTTGGAATACAATATCTGAACCAAATATATCAGAATATTCTAATTTGGAATACACAATATTATATTTTAGAATATAGTAGGTATACATGGTGAAATGAATTTATAAAGCAGGTATACAAAGTAAAAAAAATATTTTAATTGTATATGGTGTAAACTGATGTATTCGATGGGCATACCGTGTAGATTGATCATTGTGGGGGTGTTTGTCCTCCGTTGGGCTTTGATCCATGCTAATTAGGCCCAAATGTGTTGATGGGTTTGGGCCAATCTTGCTCTACTTTAGTCAAACCCTTATCCCTATGCTTAGTACAGTAATTTCCGAAAAATATTTCCAAAAAGTAAAAAGAATAACATATTGTCTAATGTTTGGTTGTGTTATGAAATATTATATTATGGTGGATGTCCATAACTCCTAAATGAATAACACCACTACTCTTCTCCATTAACCTCCCACTACTTTTTACCATTATGGTTGTAACTCCCATACCTCCATAACCTCCCCATGATCTTCCTACATGGTCTCGAATGTTTATGGCATTCTTTTGTATACCTCTATGTAATACTATAAATAGAGGATGAAGTGAAATAAGAAGCTCTCATCCCTTGATCTCTACATTCTTGTCTATTTTCTTGTTTCATATTGTTATTTTGAGTTTAGTTTACTAACACGTTATCAGCACGAAG
This sequence comes from Nicotiana undulata, assembly GCA_005239495.1. NCBI lineage: Eukaryota > Viridiplantae > Streptophyta > Magnoliopsida > Solanales > Solanaceae > Nicotiana > Nicotiana undulata. The sequence continues at coordinate 12,045 of MDKH01095573.1, read as the reverse complement.
CACTAACCAAGTGAAGATAACTTATTTGATAACGAAGGTCGATAACCATGAATCAATTTGGTTGAGCCTATGGAAATCTGAGCATCTCGTATATATGCCATATCAATGTTACGTTTGCTTCTATTATACAGGGAGTATCATTTTTCAATTGCCATGAATTCTACAATTAACTTACTTTAGTATTTAAGACTTGATCTAATTTGTGTTACTTAGAATTTTATTTTATTTGTGCAGATGTAAATATATGGAGTACCTCCGCATTCGAGTTGCAAACAAGAGAATATTCTGAGGTCTTGATGTCATCTCCCATATGTACTGCTCCGACAGTTTGCAAGCCAAGATTATGAAATTATTAATTATTGAGAAGTGTAACGACCCGACCGTTTGTTTTGAGAATTTTAGCTTCGTTCGGTGACGCAAGGTCATGAACAGCTTCACATTGTGTATAACGACCTGCGTGTATGGTTGGATTCAGTTACCGGATGATCTGTAGTCGAATTGGAAGAAAGATTTTGATTCAGGAAGCTTAACCTGTGAGATTTGACCGGAAGTTTGAATTTTCTATAAACGGCTTCGGAATGAGTTTTGGGTAATGTCAACAGCTTCGTATGGTGATTTTGGACTTAGGCGCGCGTTCAGAATTGGTTTTGGAGGTCTGTAGAGTAATATGAGGTAATTCGGCGAAAGTTGGAAAATATGAAGTTTGGAAAATGGAGAAGTTTGACCACATTTGATTTTGTTTGGATAACAGGGTTGGAATGCGATTCCGAAAGTTGGAATAGTTCCGGGATGTCAATTGGGACTTGCCTGCAAAATTTGGCGTCATTCCGGGTTGAATTGATAGGTTACGGCACGAGTTTAGATATTTGACGATCCGAAAGTTCATAAGCTTGAATTATGGTTTGATCTATCGTTTCGGCGTTGTTTTATGTGATTTGAAACCTCGAGTGAATCCGGGTTAGGTTATATAACTTGTTTGTGAGTTTAGACGGGGTCCCGAGGGCCTCGGGTGTGTTCCGGATGGACCACGGGTCATTTTTTCCCATCTTTGGAACTGTTGTTTTTCTACTTCTAGTGTTCTCCTTCGCGATCGTGAACAGCCCTTCGCATTCGCGATGTGTTGTTTCCAACTACCTCGAAATCCTACTTCGCGTTCGCGTTTGGCACCACATGTTCGTGTAGAACCTGTTCCTTGTTCTTCGCATTCGCACCCTTTTCACTGCGTTCGCGAAGGGTCTTGATGGCCAGCCTCGCTTTTCCTCATCACGTTCGCACCCCTTGTTCCGCGTTTTCATAGTAGAAACTAGGCCTTAGGCACTGGTATCGTTACTCTTCGCATTCGCAGGTTTTCCTACGCGTTCGCATAGGCCCCACCTTTTTCTTCTCCGCATTCGCGAAGTACAATCTGGGCAGCTTCATTTTTTCTTCTTCGCGAACGCGTCCCTTCCTCCGCGTTCGCGATGCATAAAAGCCTGGGTAGATTGTAAATCTTCAAAATCGAGGGTTAAGCCATTTTTATTATATTTTGACTTCTAGAGCTCGGTTCTTGGCGATTTTTTGTCGGTTTTTCACGAAATTCGATTGGGTAAGTGTTCTTCAACTAGAATTGAATATATTCCATGAATTAGTCTTTGTTTTTATCATTTAAATTGTGTTTTTAGTTAGCGAAAAATGTTGGTTTTGAAGAAAATTTTCAAAACGAAATTTCATGATTTCAGGGACAAAATGGTATCGGAATTTGATAATTTTTTTATGGTTGAACTCATATAGGAATGTGTATTCGGATTTTGTAAAATTTGACGGGTTCCAAGGTGCGTGTCCGGGGGTCGAATTTTGGGTCGATTGTTAGATTCTTGTAAAGATCGAAACTTTATTATTCGGAAAAGTTCCTTATACGATTTATGTGTGTTTTGAAGTTGTTCTAGTTGGATTTGAGCCGTCCGGAGGTCTTTTCACCCGAGAGGTCCATTTTAGAGTACCGGGTTGTCGTCTTCGAGGTAAGTATCTTGCCTAACCTTGTTTGGGGGAACTACCCCTTAGGATTTGAGTCTTCTATGTTGACTGTAGCCCGTGTACGTGTGGTGACGAGTGCGTACTCGGACTTATTTGTATGTATTTGACCTTTTAGGGGTTTTAGGTCCATATATTCCCTGTGTATGAAATTGTAATTCTTATGGCTGAGTTTCTGGTTGATATTTTCATCTCTTCCTACTTAAATTAGAAATTACTTGCTTTTAGATTCCATTTGTTGTCACTATGATCTTAATTGACTTAGTTGAAGAATTTACCTCTCCTATCATCATGCTATATTTTGTTCGTAGACTACCTATTTAGCTAAAAATTAGTAATATCCGGCCTTATAGTTGTTGAGTTGGAATTGGAATTAGGATTATCTGTAGTTGTTTACCTTATTTAGATTGTGAGAAATCTCTCATAATCATTCAACCTTAAAGAATAATCTAGATGATCCACTGTGATGACCCAAAAGGGTCATCTCATGTAAATTTAATTATGACTGTGTTTCGAGGTCCCGAGAGCCTCCGTTAATCTCACCTCGATGTGCGTGCGCAGTCCGGACGCGTAGCCAGGAAGCCTTTCTCTGGAAACTTGATAAAGAGTTGAATTTATGAGAATTAATTGAATAAAGTTTACTTTGGTCAACATTTTTAGTAAACGGACCCGGACCTGTGATCTGACAATCCCAGAGGGTCCGTAGAAAAATATGGGACTTGGGCGTATGCCCGGAATCGTATTCCGAGGACCCAAGTCCGAGAAATGATTTTTTAAAGAAAATTATTTTCTGAAAAATAATAAAGGCTATGAAAATGAACCTCGATGTGAAACCTGCGTTACCGGGCCCGTGTTATGGTTCCGGAGCCTGGAACAGGTCCAATATGTGTTATTTGAGTTATCTGTGAAATTTGGTAAGAAACGGACTTGATTTGACGGGTTTCGGATCAAGATGGGAAATTTAGAGTTAATAAAGTTTTGAGGATTTTCATGGAATTTGAAATTTGGCTTGGAATGTGATTTTATGTTATCGAGGTCCAAATGAAGTTCCAAGACCGGGAATAGTTCCGTTATGTCATTTATGACTTGTCTGCAAAATTTGAAGTCATTTCGAGTAGTATAGGCTGGTTCGGCGCATTGAAATGAATTCTAGAATCTTAAGTTCTTAAGCTCGATTCCTTTGGTTTTGGGGTTGAATTCTGAGTTTCATTAATGTTTTTTGCATTTCGGAAGTTCGAGCGAGTCCGTATCATGAATATAGACTTGCCAGTGCTTTTGGACGGGGTCCCGAGGGGCTCGGGTGAGTTTTGGACCCCCCGGGAGCTAAGTTGGGAAAACCAGAATTTTTGCTGTCTGGTTTCCTTCTCTGCGATCGCAGAAGGTGGGTCGCGATCGCGGAGAAGGAATTGGGCTGGGCTGCTGATTGTTCTTCGCGATCGCAGCTTCCTCTTCGCGATCGCGGAAGGCCGAACTCCATGCCTTCGCGATCGCAGCCTCATTGTCGCGATCGCATAGTCCAAGCCAGGGCCGGGCACAGTTACTCTTCGCGATCGCAGGACCTCTGCCGCGATCGCAGAGGTCTGGCCAGTTGGCCTTCGCGATCGCAGGGCTCTTGTCGCGATCGCAGTGAAGGAATTCCTGGGCAGTTTTTATTAAATATGGGACTTGGCCTATTTCCTCCATTTTCATCTTCCTCCTCAAGTTTTTAAAGAGATCTTCAAGGAACCTCCAACCTAGCACTTAAGGTAAGTAAATTCCCTATCTATCACTAGTTTCAAACATTAATTCCTAGATAACTTCCCTACTAAATTGTCCAAAATCATGGAATTAGGTAGTAATTTTAGGGCTCTTGAGGGTTTTGTGATTTTCTATTTTTGGCCATGAATTCAAGTAGAAATCACACATTAATGATCCTTAGGCTATGGGTGAGTGATCCCTTCGAGAATTTTCGAGATTCGAGCATGCGGGCCCGGGGTCGAATTTTAGTATTTTTGGAAGAATGATAGAAAATGTATAATTAGGCTTTGGAAATGGTTTATTGGGTAGTTATTGATGTTGATAAATCAATTATGTCTAGATATTATCGATTCGGAGTTGGATTCGAGACGAAAGGCTGTGATTGAGGCTTGACTTGCATTTTGGAGCCGAGGTAAGTGTTTGGCCTAACCTTAGCTTGAGGGATTAGGTATAGAGTCTTATGTGCTATGTGAAATTCATGTCCAACGTATAGGCGGGGTGACGAGTGCCTATATGTTGCGGTCAAGCATGCCCGTGAGTCAGTTGTGATGAATTCTACCGTGTTCTTGATATTCTCTGTACTATGAATAATTGGTGAATTAAGAGTGATGCATTGACGTTGTTTAATGACGTGGGAAATTATTGATTAATTGTTCAGTTGAAGATTTTACTGTTGAAATTGTAATTCTGAGTGAGATTGGTTATAGCTGAATCCCTTGCCGAGACGATAGAATTTTATGTAGTATTTCTGTACACTTGTGATTCCTTATTGGTAGTTGCACATTTTATTGCTGATTGTTTATTATTTATCAGACGAGGGGACATGTCGTGTTGATTGTTTATTATTTATCGCACGAGGGGACATGCCGTGCTGATTCTTTATTATTTATCACACGAGGGGACATGCCGTGTTGATTGTTTATTATTTGTCACACGAGGGGACATGCCGTGCTGATCGTTTATTATTTATCACACGAGGGGACATGCCGTGTTGATTGTTTATTTTTATCGCACGAGGGGACATGTCGTGCCGATGTGTTGCTGTTTGACGCATGAGGGGACATTCCGTGCTGAGTGATTTGTGAGGTGATGCACGAGGGGACATGACGTGCCTTGTGTTATTCATTATCTGTTCTAAGGCGCTAAATTCCTGTTTTTACTGTTACATTTCAGTTGTTACCCTGTTCCACTATGCTAGTGTTTGTTGCCCTGTATTTAGTAATCTCACAGACAGTTCGTGAGTATGTGACTCCAGTCCTGGGTTATATTTATGGGTTTTACTTCGAAGCTTGCTATATTATTTTTTTGTAATTTTATTAACTTTCATATTGTTAATTATAGCTGCCCTTGTCACCCTGTTCAGTTTAGTTGTTAATGAGTTTATTTAGTTCAAACGTTGGCTTGTCTAGCGGGTTCAACGTTAGACGCAGTCATGGCCCGAAGGTGGGATTTCGGGTCATGACATCCACACCTTAGTCGACTAGTTGTACTTGGAAATCTCTTGACTTGTGATGACATCCTATTGTGGACTTGAATACTGTGAATTCGTAGCTACGTCGTGTTCTCCCTGGTTAAGCTGTGTTCTTTACGCTTATTATTTCCTTTCAGTGGTTATTCCTCGTGAATGAGTTCTATTGTTCTTGTGATTAAGTTCTTGTATTGATTTTCTCATCGTACATATCATTTCTATCTTTTGTTTCCTTGTGATTTTTGTGGTAATGTACGATGTTTTTGTCGTGTTGTGGTTGTTATCTATGTGATTGCATTGCATATTTAAATTGGGACTACAAACGTATTTCGGGAGATCCCCATGTGCTGCATATTTATTTTTGGACTACGGACGTATTACGAGAAATTCCCTTGTACTGCATATTTAAATTGGGACTACGGACGTATTCCGGGAGATCCCCCTGTACTGCATATTTAAATTGAGACTACGGATGTATTCCGGGAGATCCCCCTGTACTGCATATTTATTTTGGGACTACAGACGTATTTCGGGAGATCCCCCTGTACTGCATGACAAATTCTGAGCGACGGACGGAGTTCCGGTAGATTTATCTTGAAGAGATTATGATCGAAAGATATATATTGAAAAGTATAGCTGAAAAGCATTTATCTTGAAGAAAACTATGTCTGAAAGATTTTTTTTTCAAAGGTATATATAAAAGCATTTTTCTTGAGGAAAACGATGTTTGGAAGGCATTTATTGGGGAAGTATATTTGAAAGGCGTTTATTTTTAAGGAATTATGTTTGAAGATTTCTCTTTCTAAAAATATATGTATATATTCGGAGAAAGTATATTTCAAAGAAATTTTCTATTTGAAATGATTATATTCAAAGCTTTCAATATAAACTTACAGTGAAGGTTTACACTCGAAGTATTTTCCAAAAATAATTGGGATTGTTGGCTAAGGCCTGATGTGGAAACTGTTGTAGTGCTGAATTGTTACTTGTTCTTGCCGTATTGTGGTTTCCGGTTTTCGGGTTGTGTTCCCTTCCTTCCTTCTGTGTATTACCATGATCTTTCGTTGTATTTTACTGTATTTTCCTTCGGCCTGAACTTGTTATGTGTTAATCACATTGTGTAGTCATTAAATAGACGTCATTTTTTGTTATTCCCATATTTATGTCTCTTTGATTTATTAGATCAGTGGGTGTCCTGACTAGTCCTCGTCACTACTTTACCGAGGTTAGTCTTGATACTTACTGGGCACCGCTGTGATGTGCTCATTCTACACTTCTGCACATTTTTGTGCAGATCCCATGTTTTGCATAGCGGTTGATCGATAGCTAGCAGCACGATTGCTGTTGTGGAGACTCAAGGTAAAACCGCTCCAGCGTTCGCGGTTTCAGAGTCACCCTCTTATGTTTTTGTTTGCACTGTTGTAATTATTTCTGAACAGTGGTATTTTAACGAGTTTTCTTGTAACTTCTTTAAAGCTTATGACTTGTAGTTAGCGGATGTCGGGAAAACTGTAAAGTGTTGAGATTTATTTCAAAAAGGCACTTAAACTATTCTTATACTATAATTTGATATTGTTAATAATAGGCATACCTAGTCCTTAAGACTAGGTGCCGTCACGATACCCAACAGAAGGAAAATTGGGTCATGACAAGTTGGTATCAGAGCGCTAAGTTCATAGGTGCTACGAGTCATAAGCGAGTTTAGTAAAGTCTTGCGGATCGGTACGGAGGCGTCTGTACTTATCTTCGAGAGGCTACGAAACTATTAGGACAATTTCACTTCCTTCATTCCCATCGTGCGAGTTCCTTGATCTTGAAATTTGAAATTTATTGTTCCATTCTCTCACTGATGGTGAGGATACGAGCTACGGTTCCTGATGATGTTACCCCGAGATGGATGTCGCTTAGGGCAGAGGCAGAGGCCGACGAGGAGCACGTGCCGCAGTTAGGACACCTACCAGAGCAGCCGTAGAGGAGCCGCCAACAGTTGTAGTGGGGAACCTGTACCGGAGACACCTGTTGTTACGCCCGGACTTCAGGAGACCTGGGCACAGTTCTTGAGTATGATTGGTACAATGACTCCGGCGGGATTGATTCTGGGTGCACCAGCTACTTCATAGATCGGGGGACAAGTTCAGACTCTTGCAGCCTGCCCTCCAGAGCAGCGAGATCATGTTGGCCAGGTTCCAGTTTCCATGGCAGCACAACATGTGTTTCCAGTTTAGCCCGTGGGTAGGGCAGCAACATCTGAGGAAGAACAACTCAGACTTGAGAGGTACAAGGAATACCACCCTCCTTCTTTCAGTGGATTGGCGACAGATGATGCCCACAGTTTTCTGGAGGAGTGGCACTGCATTCTTCAGACTACGGGTATTGTAGAGACGAGCGGGGTTGTTTTTGTCACGTCTCAGCATAGAGGAGCAGCTTGTCATTGGTGGCGGACATATTAGTTGGGTAGCCTGGCCGAATCAGCTTCACTTACATGGGGTCAGTTTTCAGAGATGTTCTTGAGAGAGTTTGCGCCTCAGTCCCTCCGAGAGGCATGATGCATGGAGTTTGAGCAGTTGCGTCAGGGCACTATGTCAATATTAGAGTATGCCGTAAGATTCAGTGAGTTGGCTAGATTTGCACCTCCTTGGGTTTCTACAGTTAGGGAGCGAGTCCGTAGATTCATTGAGGTCTCAGGAAAGATATTCGGTTCATCATGACTCGATAGTTTGACTCGGATGTCTGATTCCAGCATGTGGTAGGGATCGCTCGCCGATTAGAGGGCATGTGGGATCGGGAGCAAGAGTACAGATGAGTTGTGATGACCCAAAAGGTCATCCTGTGTAAATTTAACAAAAACTGTGTTTTGAGGCCCTGAATGCCTCCGTTAATCACACCTCGATGTGCGTGCGCAGCCCGGGCGTGTAACCGGGAAGCCTTTATGTGGAAACTTGATAAAAAGTTGAATTTATGGTAATTAATTAATTGAAGTTGACTTTGGTCAATATTTTTGGTAAACAGACCCGGACCCGCGATTTGACAGTCCCGGAGGGTCCGTGGAAAAATATGGGACTTGGGCGTATGCCCGGGATCGAATTCCGAAGTCCCAAGTCCGAGAAATGAATTTTTAAAGAAAATTATTTTCTGAAAATAATTAAGACTTTTGAAAATGAAGTTTTATGTGAAATCCGTGTTACCGGGGCCGTAGTGTGGTTCTGGAGCCCGGAACAGGTTCAATATATATATATATTATGAGTTACCTGTAAAATTTGGTAAGAAAAGGACTTGGTTTGACGTGTTTCGGATCAAAAATGGGAAATTTAGAAGTTTATGAAGTTTGAGAAAATTCTATAGATTTTGGAGTTTAATTCATTGTTTTTGATGTATTTTGGCGGTTTAATTATTTGAATAAATCCATAGGATGTTTAGCGGGTTCAACGTTAGGCACCATCACAGCCTGAAGGTGGGATTTCGGGTCGTGACAAGTTCGTATCAGAGCCCTAGTTTGCTTAGGTCTCACAACTCACGGACAAACTTGGTAGAGTCTGAGGGATCGGTACGGAGACGTCTGTACTTATCCCCCAGAGGCTGCAAAGTTAGGAATAACTTCACATCTTTCATTCTCTGTCGTGCCAATTGAATTCTAAATACTAATTGAGTCTCTAATTACTCTCTCGCAGATGGCGAAAACGCGTGCTTCCTCATTGACCGATCAGCAGCCCGATCCTCCTATTGTAGCTCTTACGAGGGGCCGAGGCCGAGGCCGTGCTAGAGGCCAAGGCAGAGCTAGAGCAGCAGCTCCAATTGAGGACCCACATGTAAACTATGCCGGTGAGGTTCCTGCTCAGACGGTTCCAGTCGGACCAGCTCAGGTCCCAGAGGGGTTCATTGCCACCCCAGTGCTTCAGGACGCTCTAGTCCGCTTGGTGGGACTTATGGAGAGTATGGCTCAGGCCGGTCTTCTTCCTACTACACCAGCTGGTTCTTAGGCTGGGGGAGGGACCCAGACTCCTGTTATCCACACCCCAGAGCAGTTTGCCACTCAGTTTCAGGCTCCAGCACCTCAGACCGCTGGAGTAGCTCAGCCGGGTATTGTGGCGCCGGCAGCCGAGGGTGCAGCTATGTCAGCAGATGCTCTATGGAGACTGGATCGGTTCACCAAGTTATTCACTACTACATTTGTTGGTGCACCATCAGAGGATCTCAGGGATTATTTGGACAGCTGTTATGAGGTTCTTCGGAACATGGGCATTGTGGAGTCCAATGGAGTGGATTTTGCTACTTTTCGTGTTTCGGGTTCCGCTAATACTTGGTTGAGAGACTATTGCTTGACCAAGCCACCTGGGTCTGCACCTCTGACTTTGGTGCAGTTCTCCGAGTTATTCTTGGGGAAGTTTCTTCCAGTTACTCAGAGAGAGGATCTTCGGAGGCAGTTTGAGCGTCTCCAGCAGGGCTCCATGTCCGTCACTCAGTACGAGACCAGGTTCATTACTCTAGCCTTATGATACTCCCCACTGATCGGGAGAGGGTTCGGAGATTTTTTGAGGGTCTGGCTCAGCCTATCAGACTTCAGATGGCCAGAGGGACGGGTTCTGATATCTCCTTTCAGGATGCAGCCGATGTGGCCAGACGCATTGAGATGGTATTATCCCAGGGTGGAGGTCATGGGTCTGACAAGAGACCTCGTCATTTCAGCCGTTTCAGTGGTGCCTCATCAAGAGGCAGAGATTCCTTTGGCAGGGGTCATCCCCCTAGGCCTTATCAGTCGGCACTCCAAGTATCCCGCCGTGCATCATCAGCTCCCGTCAGTGCACCGCCGATTCAGAGTCTTCAGGGTAGTCATTCTGGTCGTCAGGGACAGTTCCAGGGTCAGTATTCTTAGCAGTCGAGGGCTTGCTACACTTGCGGTGGTATGGGGCATATTTCCAGGTTTTTCCCCCAAGGTTTTGGTGGTTCTCAGTATCAGGGTTCCTGTGCCATGGTTCCCGTATCAGGTGCACCCTCGCCCCCTCAGCCAGCTAGGGGTGGTCGTAGTGCTAGAGGTGGAGGTCAGACTCATAGAGGTGGAGGGCAGGTCATGAGAGGTAGGGATCAGCCCGTAGAAGGTAGACCTAGAGATGTTCAGGTTTGAGGGGCTTCGCCACGTTGCTATGCTATTCTGGCCAGGACTGAGGCTGAGGCCTCTGACGCAGTTATCACAGGTACGGTATCAGTTTGCAGCCGAGATGCTTCGGTATTATTCGATCCAGGTTCTACTTTCTCTTATGTGTCTTAAAAAAATTTCCCTTATTTGAGCATGTCCCGTGATTCCCTGAGTGCTTCTGTATATGTGTCTACCCCGGTGGGTGACTCTATTGTCGTAGATCGAGTCTACCGTGCTTGCTTAGTAGTTATTGGTGGTATGGAGACTCAGGTTAATCTTTTGCTTCTGGAAATGGTGTACTTTGATGTTATATTGGGGATGGATTGGTGTAACGACCAGATCCGTCGTTACGTAAAAACCTTCATCATAATTGGTGCTATTAACTTATTATAGATTGGTTATTCTGTTATTAATGTGTTAGAGTTGATAGGCTTGGAATCGGAATGGTTAAATGAGAATTCAGGCACTCAGTCCTTAAGGATAGCCTTAAAAATGGGAAAAGTCAACTGAGAGTTGACTTATTGGTAAACGACCTCGAAATGCGGATTTTATGGCTCGGATAGCTTCGTTAGGTGATTTGGGACTTAGGAGTGTTCAGAATAATTTTGTGTTGTCCGGTGTAGAATTAGGCTTGAATTGGTGAAAGTTGGTTTTTGGCGATTTTCGATCGGCAGTGGAAAATAGGCTATCGGGGTCGGAATGGAATTCCGACAGTTGGAACAGGTTCGTAATGTCATTTTGGACTTGTCTGCAAAATTTCAGGTCAATCGAAGTTGATTTGGATAGTTTCGGCATCATTGGTGAAATTTAGAAATATCAAAGTTCTTAGGCTTGAATCCGATGTAAATTTGGTGTTTTGATATTAGTTTTGGTGTTTTGAGAGTGCAACTATGTTTGAATGATGTTATGGGATATGTTGGTAAGTTTGGTTAGGGTCCCGAGGGGCTCGGGATTGATTTCTTATGGTTAACGGGAACTTTGGAAGTTGGAAATTGCAGCAAAAAGCTGCTGGTGTGGAATCAAAGAGATTTCCGCACCTGCGAAAGTTTGACCGAAGGTGTGGGATCGCAGGTGCGGTGGAGAACCGCAGGTGCGAGACTTGGCGGGGCTGGAGAGTTTCCGTAGGTGCGAGAGGATGGTCGCACCCGCGAGGTCACTGGTGCGGAGGTCGAGTCGCAAGTGCGGAAGTCGGAGGAGACCTGTAGAGATCGCAGGCGCGGAAGGAGAATCGCACCTGCGAAGCCGCAGGCGCGAGTAATTTGGTCGCGGGAGCGGAAATACCTGGGCAAAAATATATAATTAAACCATCCGCGACTTAAACCCTCTTTTACACCATTGTTTAGCGGAGGAAAGCTTTTTGGACGAATTTTGAAGGAGAAAATCAGTGGGTATCACAGAGATAAGTAGATTGATTATTAAAACTCGTTTATGGGTGATTATAGACCATAATCCCAGCCTTTAATTCATGAAAAAACAGTAGCAAAATAGGATTTTGGGGCATGAGATTATGAGACCTTCAAGGGTCGATTTGAGGGGTCAAACGAACTCCGATTTTGGTGTGCTTTTTATGTACGGAATCATGAAAAGATGAAGAACACTTTTCTGTAAAAAAATTTGAGTTTCGGGACGCGAGCCTGGGGGTCGGGTTTTGCCCGATTTCGGATTTTTGAGTAAAATTGATATCTTTCGATTGGAATTT
>ML271749.1:16857-30039 GCA_005239495.1 Nicotiana undulata | reverse complement strand
AAGGGGGGGGGGGGGGTGAATTTTAGCCTTTTTAAATTTATAGTCGACTACTCTTCAGATCTAGCCGACTTATGCGGAGACAGCATGTACATAATTGTTAGTCCTTTCGATTTAAACAAGTGTTAATCACAATAAACAGTAAAGGAACAAAATATAAAATGAGAGCGATAAAGTAAATGACACCAGGAATTTTTATACTAATCTAGTCCTCTTGGGTTGCAAGAGTGTTCTCTTTTAGAGCTCTTTGTAAATTGAATTGAGTACAACCTTTGTGATTTTATGCGATCACCACCAACATTGACAGGGTTGGTTTTCACTCTCTCACCAACAACGAACAAGAGTTGGTTTTCACTCGCTCACCAACAACTACCCTTTGGTTTTCACTCGCTCACCAAAGAAACGAACAATGACACAACCTCTCGGACACACTGCCTCTCCAATATTTTCTGTCTCTCTTCTCTCTTTTGTTTACACAGTAAATCTACTAAAGTGAATTACAATTCTTGTTAAGAGTAGAATAAAGAACTTATAGTTGGATAGACAATTGTATAGAAGGCTACGCGTTTGTTTCTTCTTCAGTTTCTCGTACTTATAGTGTTGGCTTTGATTTGAACTTTGCATCACATCCTTGAGTCTTGATGCTTTGTCTGTTGCTAAGATCATGGTGATAATATCCTCGGATATCTCCTGATGGATTATGTTGAATCGTCTTTGATTCAGCAGATGTCGACTTTCCTTTTGAAGCTTCGTTATAGTGCTTGACTTTGTGATTGTAGAAAATCTCATTAGATGTAGGCTTCTTGAATTTCAAACTTCTCTTTAGATATGAAGTGTGTTTCTATTTCCCAATATATCCCTTCATGTTGGTTTAATTGATTCTTCTAATTGCAATACCATCTTTGGAATCTTTCCCAATCCAATCCATCTATCAATCATATCTCACATTGGAAGGAACAGATTAATTCCTTTAATAGCCCATTATGAATATGGAATTCTATGTCTGGGCAGATCCTTTATTAAGTTATAAATCATATAGGATCTATCTTCCATCCATAGGTTGAAGTGATTCCGCTCCACGTGAGATTCCAATAGGATTTCTTCCCATTTATTTTCCTTGCACCAATCTTGTACACAGTTGTGTATTCAATGAATATTGCTTCTTGCTTATATCATTTCCTTTTGCAGATAACTCTTGGTCAAGAATTAAATATTTTACTTGATTTATCTCCATAACCAATAAATGCTTAAGGAGTCTCAATCATATAGTAATAGTGGGAATTTCTTTCCAGCTTAAGATTTCTCATAAATATTGTCCCTATAAAAATTCTCTTTCCATAATATAGATAGTACTACATCCATAATATATATTTTTTCCATAAAAAATATATATTCTTCTCCCATTGTATTAAAAATATTCATTTCTTGATCTTGGAAAATAATATCTTTCCATAATATATTTTCTTTCCGTAGAAAATATATTCTTCCTTGGCCTTGTAGTATCTTTCCCATATAGTATTTTTCTTCCACAAAATAATAGATCTTCTCCATGATTCTAGCAACTTTCCTTTCAAGATGTTGAAAAACTTTCCATCAATAATATTCGTAGATTCTTCTTCTGATGTTTAGTAAGCCATTCAATATTTGATATTCACTTTCCCATAATAATCTTCCTTGATAAATTCTTCACATAATATTCTCTTTCCCATATTTGTTTGGATCTTTACCATCATCTTCTTTCTTGAATAAGCATGTACAAAAATAAGATTACCGTAAGTAAATGTTCTTTGATTAATAATTGTGTTGGTTTGGTATCATCAAAATTAATACGTGAAACCTTGAAGCTAACAGTAACTCCGAGTTCGCTTTTCCTTGGTGATGGATATTTTCAATCGCTTGACAACGGGTCCTTGTGGAGTGTCGACCCCTCCAATGATCATGTGGATGACGTGTTGTGGTTCTTCTAGTTCGTTCTTCCTGTTCGCCTCTCTTTCCCGAAATTGGTTTTTAGCTCGGTTGTTGAGGAACTCTCGAAGGTGCCCTTCGCTGATCAATCGGGCTACCTCTTCTCGAATCTGTCTTCGATCCTCGGTCCTATGCCCATAAGTGCCGTGATATTTTCATACTAAGTCAGTGTTCCTTTGTGAAGGATATGATAGTATGGGTTTCGGCCACCCGGTATCTTTGATTTCACTTATGGCCGACACGCAGTCTGAAACATCAATGTTGAAGTTGTATTCTAATAACCGGGGTGCCTATCGAACCCGACTTTGTTTATGAGTCCCCCGGAACCTTGACCTCGATCCGTCCTTTGATCGTTTCGAGGTATATTGCTCCTCGGGGCATTTCTTCGATCTTTAATGCATCGTTGATACGTTTCCTTGCTTGGCCTCGGTTCTCTTTCTGGAAACCTTGATTCCTTTGATAAGAGTAGGATACACCGAGCCCGAGGGGGCTCCTAATTGGTCGCCCTCGACCCTGATCTTCGACCGATACCTATTGTGCACATCCGCCCAAGTTACGACGGGGTACTCGACCAAGTTCTGCTTCAGCTGTTTTGAAGTTATCGAGCTTCGTTCATTCAAGCCCTGAGTGAAGGCCTGCACTGCCTATTCGTCGGAGACCGGTGGTAATTCCATTAACTCCATATGAAAGCGAGATACAAATTCTCTGAGCATCTCGTTCTCTCTTTGTTTGATTTTGAAGACGTTAGACTTCCTCATAGCGACCTTGATGGCACCAGCATGTGCCTTTACAAAAGAGTCTGCCAACATGGCAAACGAATCCATCGAGTTCAGGGGGAGGTTATGATACCACATCATGGCCCCCTTTACAGAGTTTCTCTAAAAAAATTCAACAAGACAGATTCAACCTCGTCATCCTTTAGGTCATTTCCTTTTACAGCACAAGTGTAAGCGGTGATGTGTTCATTGGGGTCCGTGGTCCCGTTATACTTCTGAATATCGGGCATTTTGAATTTCTTCGGGATGGGATTCGGAGCCGCACTTGAATGGGAATGGTTTCTGCACGAACCTTTTTGAATCTACACCCTTTAGAATCGGGGGTGCGCCCAGGATTATATCAACCCTCGAGTTGTAGGTATCCACCTTTTTATCGTTAGCCTCTATCTTATTTTCTCCTAATTCAATTTTTTGGTAAGGTCCTCGAGCATCTTCATAATAGCAGGGTCAGTTGCCGACCCGTTGTTGCTTGATCTCTCCGGTGCCTGCTCGACTCGAGGAGCGGTTTCCGGTGCTACTGTGCTTGGAGTTTTTTGTTGACTTTCTAGCTGGGAAATAGCTACTTGTTGCGCTTGCAACATCTCAAAAATGACTTGAAGGCTAACTTCTCTTTCCTCCCGAGACGGAATCCTCTATGCTTCATGTTGGTTTTACCCGCGCACACTTGCATCGGTATGTGAGCTTACGTCGACATGTTGACCGTTGCGTGAACTCACATCGACCGGGATTAGTGCTGGTGCCGCCCTAGGGTTTTGCAGTGGTACACCGGCGCCTGAAGCAATTGCACCGTTTTCTCCATGAAGTTCAAGATCGTTGTTTTCGTGTGCATTCACTGAGTTAGGCCTTATTTAACCTGAAATCAAATATTCTAGGACAAGAAAAAGTGTGAAAGATAACTTGTGTTTTCAAAAAACCAGCACTAAAACAATCACTATTATTTTTAGCCCACGGTGGGCGCTAAACTGTTTACCTTGAAAATGGTTTTAACAATTATATTTGATTTTGTGGTTCTAAAAAAATGTGATTTATTTTAATACTGGTTGTTAGGAAATAGATGCTAAGTGTGAGTAAGAAAAGTACGATAAGAGTAAAGGAATGTAGTGATAAGCAAACCAAGTTGTTACTAGGCTAGGCCTCGAGCTCACTGGAACTGGGCCTCGAGGTCGAATTGTTATGCTTAATAACGAGCAGTTGATGAAGGAATAACAATATTGGGGGCCTCGAGGATGGTCCTTTATGATGAATAATGAGGAATAAATGGAGAACAATTAATGAACACAATAAATGAAAGTAATAAATCAGTGGAACAATTATTGAGCATGTTTAGACAAGAGAGTAGAGAATGTTCTTGTTGTATTAAATATTCATGTGTGTTACAAGATGACAAGGGTCCCCTTTATATAGGAGGGGGGAATCCCAACATGGTACATGTATAACTATGACAAGGTAATGCTATTGGTACAAATATTTAATGGCTCGGTATGGACTTGTACTATTCTTGCACACTTGGTCAGCTCTAACCACGTGCCCTTGGGATTTTCCGTCTTTCCATGACGATCATCGATTTTTACTGCCCCAAGGTCGAGCACAAGGAACTTCAATATGCTCCCTCGAGGGATGCACCTCGGGGTCAAGCTTCGAACTCTACTCTGGGATTCTCGAGGACGGGCGCGGAATGCCACCGTGGCCTCAAGATCGGACTCTCTGGTTTTGGCCGTATACGATTATCCACTAATTTATGCAGACGACAATATGAATTCTGTAGGAGATCAATGCGACATTAGCTTAGCCTTGTCATTTCAAGTAGCTTCAGGAATTACTTTCATAGCCATTGTTGTTCTATTTCCTATTGTTTCCAAAAGCATTGGTACTCTATTTCCTCGACGAAAAAGAAATCTTGGTCCGCCTATCTGTTCATGTGATGAATGGAAAGCCCTGCACAATGCTTCTGCAAATCCTGTTGCACATGCTAGAAAAGTTGATAATATTATTTCTGTGATGACCCAAAAGGTCATCTTACGTAATTTAAGATATATCTGTGTTTCGAGAGCCTCCATTAGCCTCACCTCAATATACGTGCGCAGCCCGGGCATGTAGCCGGGAAGCTATTATGTGAAAATTTGATAAAAATGAGTTTTGATAATTGATAAATGAATATAGTTGACTTTGGTCAACAATTCTGGTAAACGGACCCGGACCCGTGATTCGACGGTCCCGGAGGGTCCGTAGGAAAATATGGGACTTGAGCATATGCTCGGAATCGAATTTCGAGGTCCCAAGCCCGAGAAATGAATTTTTAAAAGAAATTGTTTTATGAAAATAATAAAGGATTGTGAAAATGAATAATTATGTGAAAACTGTGTTACCGGGTCCGTATTATGGTTCCGGAGCCCAGAACAGGTTTATTATATATTATTTGTCTTATCTGTAAAGTTTGGTGTAAAACGGGCGTGAATCGAGTGGTTTCAGATCAAAAATGAGACTTTGAGGTTTTAAAGAATTTGAAATGTGGCTTGGAAAGTAGTGTTATGTTCCCGAGGTCCGAATGAGATTCCGAGACCGGGAATAGTTCCGTGGTGTCATTTATAACTTATCTGTAAAGTTTGAGGTCGTTCCGAGCAGTTTAGGTTGGTTCGGCGTATTAAAGTGAATTCTAGAATCTTAAAGTTCTTAAGTTTGGTTAATTAGATTTTGAAGTTTGATTCATGGGTTTTGATGATATTTTTAATGATTTAAAAGCTTGAACAAGTCCGTAGGATGTTTTGGGAGTCGTGTGTGTTTTTGGTTTTGAGCCCCGAGGGCTCGGGTGAGTTCCGGGTAGCTAACGGGGTGAGTTAAGGTCAAAAATATCTGGTGTTTTGCTGGTGTTTCTGGTGCCTGGTTTTGTTCAGTGCGATCGCGTAGGTCTTCCTGTGATTGCACAATGTTAGGTGGTTAGGGGGTCTCAGATGCTCTCAGCGATCGCAACTTATGCTCCGCGATCACAGTGATGTGATTCTACAAGCTCTGCGATCGCACTCTATCCTTCGCGATCGCAGCAGTTTAGCCCAGCGTACTCTGCGATCGCATGACTCCTTTATGCGATCGCGTTTCACCAACCAGGTCCTACTCCGCGATCGCAGAGAAGGATTTCGCCCAGTTAATTCTTAAGTCCAAGACATAATATCAAACACGGGAATTCTTCAAGTCCAGCCCTCTCCTCCATCCCTAACCTCCATTTTCGAGCCTTGAGTCTATTTTTCCTCCATTGCTACTCGGGTAAGCTTCGTAACCTCGTTTTCTTCCATTATCCATCACTAATCACTAGAAACCTAGGCTTAAACTCATGAAATCAATTAGAAAATTGGGTTTTTTGGGTAGTATTAGGTTTTTGGGATTTTTGGGTGATTCAACCCCAATTTGGGGTCGAATCTTAAAACAAATTGTATATTCTTAATCGTGGGGACATGGGTGATCGGGTTTTGGTCCGAACCTCGAGTTTCGACCACGTGGGCCCGGGGTCAAATTTTGGAATTTTAGGAAGAATGATTAGAAATGGATAATTAGACTATGGGTTTGAGTTATTGAGTCATTATTGATATACTTGAGTTGAATATGTCTAGATAATATCGTTTCGGAGCCGGATTATAAAGGAAAGGCGGTGTTAGAGGGTTGATCGCTCTATTTTGGACCCGAGGTAAGTGTCTTGCCTAACTTTGGTGAGGGAATAGGTATTATTTGCTATGTGCTAAGTGAATATCATGTTCATTGCATAGGTGAGGTGACGAGTACCTATGCAATGTGTGTCAAGCATGCCCGTGAGTCTATTTTGATAGAAATTGCAGTATTTCTTCCATGTTTAGTATATTATGAGATTGTCTTTACTTGGTAATTTATTCTTGATTGAAAGTATTGGCTATTGAGTTTGAGAAGTGTTGATACGAATGGTAATACAAGTGTAGAGTACGTGATTGAGGTATTGGTTATAGCTGAGACCCTTGTCGGGCATTTCTTGAGTTATTACTTGATGTATTCCCCCTTGCCGGGTGTTCTGAATTGCTTATTTCCACTATGCTGTACTCCTTGCCATTTATCTGTTATTGTTTGGTGAGGAAGAGTGTAAAGCACGAAGGGTGATGCCGTGTCATGATACTTGATTTCATTGCATAGTGAGGAAGAGTGTAAAGCACGAAGGGTGATGCCGTGCCATGATTTTATTGATTATAAGCACGAAGGTAAATGCCGTGCCATGATTTTATTGATTATACGCACGAAGGTAAATGCCGTGCCATGATTCATTGTACATTGCATTGTGAGGAAGAGAGTAAAAGCACGAAGGGTGATGCCGTGCCATTGTTTACTTTTCTGACATTTATATTGTTTCGTTGTCAATTATGTTGGATTTTTTCTCTGGATCACCTCTATCTGTCGATGTGACTGCTTTATTTCACTTGTACCCCCCTTTACTGCCCACGTATTCCCTACTTGCCGGTTTATCTCCTGCCTTGTGTTATTTCCTGTTACCTGCTGTAGAATAGGACAGGTTATCGTTAATGTCAAGTCTAGCCTCGTCACTACTTCGGCCGAGGTTAGGCTCGGCACTTACTCAGTACATGGGGTCGGTTGTACTGATGCTACACTGCACTTCTTAATGTTGTGCAGATCCCGCATCCGGACCCAGTGGACCGCATTGAGGGAGTCACCTTCAGTCCACCCAGAGCTTCAAGGTATACCCGCTGGCGTTCGTGGGCCTTGGTGTCTCTCCTACATTTGGATTTCCTCATTGTCTTGCCTTTTTCTTCTAGTTCCAAGACAATTATGTATTTCTTTCAGACTTTGTATTTAGCACTCAGTTAGTTAGTTCGTGAGGTTGTGACACCCCGATTTTGGGATATTTGCGATGTTGTTACCTTTATCATTTCATTATTCATTTTGGGAATACTATTACTCTTCTACTGTAAAAACTTTGGAAGTGATTTGGAAATGTTCGGTAAAGGCTGAAAGTAAAAGGAATTGGGATATTCCAGTAGAGGTTGGAAGGTTAATTGGCCTTATTACTGTTATGTTATTTTTATAAATATCAAAGTGTTGTGAACGTTGGCTTGTCTAGCGGGTTCAACGTTAGACGCAGTCACGGTCTGAAAGGTGGGATTTCGGGTCGTGACAGTTTCACGTGAAGAAATGACAGATTTATACAATGTTGTAAGTATATCAATTATTTGTATCTGATTATACACAGTAAAAACAAATTTCATACATAATAATAATATATTATACAACTTAACTACAACTTATCTACAAGTACAATATCATACCACTTAACTACAATTTTTATACAAACTTTATACACTATGTCTTTTGTATATTTTGTATCTGATTTATACATAGTAAAAATAAATTTCATACAACTAATTATATATTATACAACTTAACTACAACTTATCTACAAGTACAATATCATACCACTTAACTACAATTTTTATACAAACTTTATACACTATGTCTTTTGTATATTTTGTATCTGATTTATACATAGTAAAAATAAATTTCATACAACTAATTATATATTATACAACTTATCCACAACTTATCTATAATTTTTATACATTATTTCTACCCTAGTTATATACAAGTACAATATCATACAACTGAAACACAATTTTTACACAATATTGTTCAACTTTCATACAATATATATATATATATATATATAATAACATAATACAAAATTTCTACAATTTCATAAGTATAATATATGTCATATCTTCTTTGTTTACCTCGAAATACGAGCAACAATTAAATTTGTAATATGGTTATAAGGATATGCGATCCAATTCAATGCTAATTAGTGAATAAATGAGATAAGTAAGTGAATTAAACAATTATATGAATCAAACCCGTGTGATTATAAGCCATCGACCTCGATCTGGATCAGATTCGAGAGTGGTTTGCCAAGACAATAAGAACAACAGTAATAGTATGAACAGCTCAAATACGGAGAATTAACAGTAAATAAAAGAGTTTTGTATTCAGTAGTGAACTTAGAGCGTTATGATAATTGTGATAATGATGATAGATGGTTACAAGTGAATAGGGTTCCTCTTTATATTGTAGAGGAATCCTAAGTAAGGAAGGACTCTACTTACGGAAGTAAAATACACGATTGGAATTGTTAGCCGTTAACAACTCTACCGGCCCCGAGATTCTCGCGGGGATTGATGATTGAGCGCAGATATTTCGTGATTCAGTTACTCTGACCTCGATCCATCGGCCCACACATTCCTCGAGCTCGGGCTTGCTTTGATGCGCACTTACTTTCGAGGAGGGCACGCTTTCAAGGTGCGCCCTCGAGCCCTTACAATAGAGCCTCTTGATTTTACCGTACACAGATAGTCCCCGCGTTTCTTATAATGAAAGAATAAGAAACGATTTGAATCCTGATCTCCCTTTGCCTCGATCATAAAGTCATTTTCATGATGCAAGCATAGGATGTGACCGGAGCATCCCGTCGGCTCGTTTCCCAAGAATCATCTATGCTTTATCAGTCGTTGGTCGGTCGGTAGCGATGCTGACCCGTCGCTTGAAATATATAAATATCAATTTTTCCATTGACTTCAAACTCCTCTCTTTCTTAGATCAAATCTTCTGTCGTACAAATTTTTCTTGCTTCCTTTCATTCTTTCGCCAGTCACATTCTTGCTCTCCACCTCTCTTGTTTGCAACCATGGCTAAGATTCTAAAGTGGTGCTGCAGAAGGAAAAATCCTTCTCTTCGAAATCGGTCGGCGACAAGACGCCGGTGGAGCCGCGTATGGAGGAGTGCGTTCTCGGGACATGCAAACTGACCTCCGAATTTAAGGTAGATAGACCCCCTTCTGTTCTCGGCCGGTGTGAGCCCATGTCTCGTTACTTTTGCTCGATATCCGAGGATGACCTCAAGCTAGTGAAAAGGCATTTCAATTGGGAAGACAAAGAAGTGGTGGTCCATTCGCCTGATAAGGATATTACCACTGATGTGAAGGGTTTTTGAGTGTTTACACTTACCCTTTCACATTGGGGCCCGTGGACCCGGTCATACTCGACTTTTGCCGCCAGTATCGGTGACTTTGGGGTAGGTTCACCCTTCTTTTTGACGCATAGTGATCTTGTTCAGATTTTTCTCGAGCAAAATCGAGGCATGCCTTTCAACCTCGATCATTTAATCAGGCTATATAGCCTTTGGTGCTATCGAGGTGGTTTGATCAAGCTCCAGCGCCGGGATGCTAAAATAGTGTTTTCGAGCACAGATGAAGATAAGGACCGGGGTTGGATGGGTCGATTTGTTCAAGTCAAGACCTCTGACTTGATTCCTGCCGAGAAGATTCCATTCCCCGAGGAATGGAACATGAATCGTAAGTGCGTCTATCGTTAGCGTTTGATTTATTGTGTAATAAATTTCCCTCTTTGATCCGAACTACATTTCGTGGTGCAGCTTCTTCTTGGTTCCCTGGTGTTGTCCAGGACCTCGTAGATTGGGTTCGCCAACTAGTCACCACTTTCTCGTTCTTCGAACATTGCTGGCGAGACTTGGCCCGGGGCCGATGAGAAGCTAAAAATCATGGTGAGCCCCTCTGACTATGAGCCAGCGTTCTTCCGTTGGAGTACCGCTTCTTAACCCATTCTTTCCGCGCAGGTCTCGAAACGAGCGTAGCCATGAGGCCTCCCCCGCCCGGTGAAGGATAAATTTCACAACCGACTTAAGAGAGGAAAAGATTAAGGGCTTCATCCTCCGACACCCCGAAGCCCAAGAAAAGAAAAATCCAAAAATTAAAGGTCGATATTGTCGTCTTGCATGTCGACGTACAAGACGAAGATTGCATTTTGGTAGCCCATGAGGGAGGGGGTACTGCAGCTCCCGAGGTTGTCGAGCCGACAGTGAACGAGTAAGTTCGTTCCCAAGTTGGGGGAGTCTCGGATGAAGACGTACGTGAAGTCCCCGAGCCACCGGTTGGTAAGGAAATCCCTTGTTGTGCTGGAAAATCGACGGACGCCCCTGAAGGGTCTAGCTCTGAGTCCCCTAGGAGAGAGGAATGTGCCCCGAGCGATTCGTTGGGGGAAATAAACATAGATGATTCACCGCCCGACCATTCATTTTCTTAGGGGCAGTTCCGAGACGCTCAAGCTATGAAACTCCAGACGCGGATATAGGCCATGAAAGGGGTGACATATTTCGAGACTGCTTCGACGGGCTTGAAGATGTCCTCGAGCCGGATCCGTTGTTTGTTTTCAATGAAGCTCAACGCCTTTTGAAGCAGGTAAGTATTTTCCCTTTCTTTTTCGCTGGTGCTTGTTTTTTATTTGATATTAACCCCTTTGTTTGTGAGCAGGCTTTGGTGCTTCATCGAGAGGCGTCCTTCAAATCTCGGACGGAGTTGTCCCAATGTGAAGCCGAGCTCAAAAAGCTCACAAAGGAGAGGGACGAACTCAAACTCCTTTACATTTGAAAGGAGGAGGAAATTTCGTCCATCCGGGTGGAACTTATAAGGGCTCAACAGGACCACACCGAGCTCATTGGGAAGGCAAGATAACTCCTTGAAACCTAGTAAAATATCGATTCCAATTTTCTGATGGATTATTTGGTTTCGTAGTATCAGCAAAAGGCCGAATTGATGTTGCAGCTCCAAGAAGAGGCCAAGGTGAAGGAGGTCGAGACCCTAGGGTGGAGGCAGCACATGGAGCGCCTTGCCTCAAAGAAGGATGCTCTTCGGGCCCAATTAACTTTAGCAGAGCGCCAACTCCGAAGTTCGAAGAAAGAAAGTTCGGCTCGAGCCCGTAGGATCGATGAGGTCGAAGCCGTTCTTGCTAAGGCTAAAGCCGAATCGGAGGTGCTTGTGGCCTCTTACAAAGCCGATGCCGAGTCAGCCAATCTTCGGGCGCACGAAATTTCTGCTTCTACTGAATCCATATTGTCTCGTGTTGTTGCTCATACCAGGCAGCTATCTCAGAGATAGGCTCTCGAAGAGATACATGCTCGCGGCTTTGACCTTTCTTCAGAAATTGAGAGAGCGAAATCCTCGGAAGACGAGGTTGCCGCTTTGCTCTCTAATGACGAGGGTTCTGTTAGCGGGTCCAATGATGAGGCCTCTGAGGGAGATGCGTCCGCCTAAGTTATTCGGGAGTGAGTCGGTGTTGAGGGGGGCTAACCCTGATGACAACTAAGTTGTGGCTTTTCTCTTTCTTTTCTCCTGTAAGACCCTAGTTGGCCCCTTTGTATATATCCTTTTGGTGCAATGAAAAATATTTCTTGATGTCTCTGTGTCCTTGTATGTTTTAATTGTCTCTACTGAAATATTCTTTTAGCTTAACTCGCGAACGAAATAAACCCTTAGGCGTTTTATTTTTCCGGGGCAAGTCCCCAAGTTACGAAGGCAAGTGCCCGACTCTGAAGCTTATTTGGGAGTTTGTCTCGGGGATGATATGTTCTGAACTAATATACGAGTTGCCTCCATCAGCCAAGCTTGAATAATTTTATAGGATAGGGTAAGCCCTTAGGTCGTATCAACGATTATTAAGTTCTCGAGCTCGAATTGTTTGTTTAAGCTCGTAATAAATGGACCCTTAGGTTTGAACCAAATGAGATCATAATCTCGATTCTTTAATCGGTCTTTCGGCTCATGATATTTACCCTTAGGCTTTATTATATCGACACTTAGGCTCCTTTAGGTTGGCCCTTGGGCTCTTTAAAGTTGGGCCAGCTTGGCCTCTAAAATTGGCTATAATTTTTCCCTTTTCGGCTAAAAGACTTAGTGATTTTTTTTTATGCTTTAGCATATATTTTTTATACCCGTTGGGTTTTTTGAGGGTTCTACGATCGGAACCCAAGTTTTCTTAACATTTTTATGTCCAGATGATTTGACATCTCGAAGGCTGATGTTATCGAAGCCTTTGATTTATTTGGGGGCTGATTTTATCGAAGCCCTTATTTGATTTGTCGAGGGTGTTATACCCTATTTTAACCGGGTCAAATTAGAGTATAACATATTGGTAATTCTGAGATTTAATTAATTAAAGAGAGTCGCCACCTAATTAACTCTAAGGTGAATTAGGACACCTATTTTAAAAGTTTAAGTTAAACTCTGTTTTATGGTCTTAACCTAAAGATTCTACGTAAGGGTCTTAATTATTTTTAAGGGAAGGTTCTTAAAGCACCCTTTAAAATTCGTTAATATCAGTTAACCAGCCAAACTTAGGTTAATAAGCGTTTAAAGAATTGAACAAAAAAATAAAAAAATAAAAATTAAGGTATTTACAATATAACTTATAATTGAGTAGTTTAAACTTTAAAAATATTATTAAGTAAGTATGTATTTGGAAGCAAGTTACTGTTCTTTTTTTTTTCTTAGAAAAATATATTTGTCACTAACCGCAAGAAAAGTTATTATTTTTTATTTGTCAACAAATTTGACTGAAGGTCAAAAAATGTGTAG
>ML271749.1:0-16657 GCA_005239495.1 Nicotiana undulata | reverse complement strand
CCCAAACAAAATCAAATCACATAAACTAACGAATATAGACAACATAAGTAAAGGATAATGAAAGTCGCTATAGGCGACCCCAAGCAATTTTTGCTTGTTTTCTTCTGTTCAATGCGATTAAAGAAGACAAGTCGGGATAACTCTTTGCGGGTAGGAAGAGTCTTGCATTAAGACTCCATGTCGTTCCAAGTGTACATGCAAATAAAAAGTAGAGAATAAAGATTAGTAAAAAATAGTCTTAAACTTATAGTGTACGACATGAGTAAAATAATCATAGAAGTTTTTCCGTAAAGCTTAGATTAGCTTTCATATTGTCAAAAAGCATTTCAGGCTTGCAGGCTTCTTTCATATCAGACAATAGAATTCCAAACGAAACTTTTAGCATCAAGCCTTAGAGAAAAAGTTTTCAAACAGTAAGTTGCTACATAAATCTACATAAAAATTTACGTCCAGGTGATTAAACTGACAGGGGTCAGAGTTTAAGAATACACTTCCGATAAACAATAAATTATTAGGCAAGCTATACAACAACATAGTTGAAGGTTTTCTTTCTAACTCAAACTAACACTATTTTAAATAGAACAAATACTTAACACGACTTAATGCTATTCTGCCACATAAATCGGTCATTTGACCAGATCATAAGCCATATGTATTCATAACATAATGTCAAATGAAACTACAATTATTTATTAGCATGGATTCTAACAGATATTTTAATAGTATCTTATGCATATACACACATATTTCAAATTGGTACTACCACTTTCTTGAACATACAATTTCTGGAATGTACGCAAAATCAATCTATAGCTAAGATAAAACAGGTTTAATCATGAACTAGAATAAGATGTTTTTTTTAAGTATACAAACAGTAAATGAACATGGTTTCCATCTAAAGGTTTAAACTTGTAATGAATCCTAACAGCTAGAGAACATGTTGCCTTTCTCCATACACTCACACATAGATTCCTAAGTCATGATTTTGGAAGAATTTTAAGGCCTGAATCTCTACTGCATAAGAACTAAAAAATATACAAAACACAAGATAAAACCTCTAAAACATTTATAAATGATAAAACACCTCTCCACCACCAATGCTTGATTATATTTATTTGGGTCCTTGTAAATACTAAATGGTACATCTTGCTATTACTCAAATAGATTAAAACCTTAGCTGTAGTGTTTCCGAATACGCATTAATATTTTAAAGTTAAAAAAATACTAATAACAATTGGTTATACGCAACTATGTTCCATATATGATCTCAAACCAAACATATTATACATTATTTGAACATGATTTATTTTTATTCTTATTATATATAGATAGTGTTTATTTTAGAGTTAGATGCAAGTTTTGTTGCCAAACAACTAAATTTTAAAAGAAGAAGAGTAAGTGTAATATTTCACCAAAAAGTTAGTCTAACAAAGTCAAACTTGGAGAAAACGCTAGTTTGATACAAATGGCTAAAGGGAATTTAGAACTTGTGATTTACTATGAATACGCTTATATATTCCTAATTAGTTTGAAAATAGTAGCATTTTATGAATATACTTCCTGAGTGAACCCGAAAAAATCTTTGTACATGATTCTATACAAAGGAGCAACCAAACCACCAAACCATGATTTTTCATGAACAGAACAAGATGGGACTAACGCATGATTCTACTGAATAAGAAAAATCGAGATACTTTATACTTAATAAACAAATAAAGAACGATTAAAAACTTAGAAGGAATAACTGACCTTTTGTGGTGCAGGAACTGGAGCGTGTGAAAAGGGTCTATTTTCTCGGCTAGCTCGAACGATACTAAACTCAAAAAGAACGGATCGAACGGCTATCGAACTCCAGAAAAAGAGAGAATAACTCTGTTTTGATTTCGTGAAACTAGTATATAGACTAAAGAGTTTTCAAGGGAGGTAAAGGTAAGACAGTAGTAGTAGTAGAAGATTTTTAGGCGGCCAAGAACCTCTGCTAAAAA
Source organism: Nicotiana undulata (assembly GCA_005239495.1). NCBI lineage: Eukaryota > Viridiplantae > Streptophyta > Magnoliopsida > Solanales > Solanaceae > Nicotiana > Nicotiana undulata. The sequence continues at coordinate 14,672 of ML271749.1, read as the reverse complement.
ATCTCTAATGGCTGGTATTTATAGGGACGAGTTAGGGTTACTCTAGGGCTAGTTTTGGCAGGATTTTTAGGTTCAAAGTTGAGTCAAGGGACGTTCGAATTTGAACGTTGAGTGGTCTTTCATGGCAGATCCAATTCGAGGAAAAAGAAAAAGAGATAATGGAAAATTCAGAGAGCTAAGACACCAAAATAATTAAATTAGAGTATACCTCTTGATATGGCAGAGATACGCCACAAAAATTACCCAAAAATGGAGATATTATCGACTGCAATGTGAGGATTTGATTCGCTTTGGGGCGAAAAACGGTAAGGCGTCTGCAAACCAGCAAAAGTGAAGGTGAAAAGCAATCTTCTTTGCTCGAAATAGGCCCGGGAGGTTCTGGTCTTGGGAGGTGGAGGACAAAGCTTAGTTAAAATGGAGATAGAGCCAAATTTGGCTCTGCCTTTATAGAGAAAGAGAGGAAGAGAGAAGTTAGGAAATGGCTAGGGTTTCATAGTTAAAATCATATTGGCCTTAGGATTAGAGATTGATGATTGAGATTATTCTAAAAGTTATATAAAAAGAAAAAGAAAAAGAAAAGGAATATCAATATTAATTTATGTGATTTTCTATACTAAAAGGGGTATAGGGTGATGCTTGCAACGTAAAACGCTAATTTTAGGCAAATATTTAATGCCATTAATTAGAAGAAATGTGGGCACCTAAAATAGTGTGATTTGAACCCCTTTTTATGCAAATTAATTGAAAACAATTAAGGTAATTAAATATTATAGTTTTATTTGAACACCATAAATAGTTTTGATTTGAATATTTTATTTTGAATTAAGTATTATAGTTTTGAATGGAATATTGTATTTTTGAAATGAATATTGCAGTTGCAAAATGAAATGCTATACTTTTTTAAAATTGAATATTGTAGTTCATATGAAATACCATAAATATACTGTTAGTTTTTTTATTTATCAATATTTATATGTATACTATTAGTTTAATGGAATAGTAGTATGTGCATATATAATTTGAATTTTAATTTGACATAGATATAATGTTAGTTTGGTTAGAGTACTGGTATAATGTGATGGTAATTAAGTAACTAAAATAATAATAATGATATAATTACAATGAATACATATTCTTAATTATATTATGGCTAATAATTATATTTATTTTAAAAATCTTGAGGCTTAAAAAATAACAAATGTTTGGATTAAAATATGTAAAATATATTTAGAAATTTATTAAGAATTAGGAAGCAAAAACAAATTGATTAGGAAAAAGGAGGGCCAAAATTGATTGTCAATAGCTGTCCCTCTTTGACTGTGGACGATGAAAGGGTCTTCGGGCAAAGAAATTGACTTAATGACCAATTTTGTCCCGACTTGTAAATATGGATCGGAGTGTTGGAAGGATTATAAAAGGAAACTTGGAAGGCTTATGAATTGAAAAGAAAGAGTTATGGCCGAACTCTGATTTCTGAATCGCCTACTTTACCTCGGGTTTCACGAGGATCAGGACATATGTTGTTCTAGACTGATGGTGCTATAGAATAGGACTTAACGATTGATGTGAATCCTAAAATGTTGTCCTAGTGTCGAATTATGGAGACACCATGTGTCAGACACTGGGAGCCATAAAAGAAAATATTTTGAAATAAGGATTTTGACTAAGATTTTGGTAGTCGAGCCGAACGAAATCCGAAAATTGACCTCTAACTTTTGCTGGCGAGTCTGGTTTCCTCCCCAACAAATTGCCCCAGTTCGCTGCTTAGATATAGTTTCACGTTGTGTTGTATTTTCTGCTAAGCTCAACAGACTAGGTAAAATTATTCGTAACGAGATATAAAAATACCACAAGTCATAAAAATAATAATATAATAATAACAACAACAACAACATCATCATCATCATCATCAACAACAACAAATAATAATAATAATAATAATAATAATAATAATAATTTCATTAAAGTGGCACCTCTAAGCCGTTAATTTATTATAAAATAAGCCAGGTATTTAAAAATTAATTCTTTCATCGTGACTAATGAAATGAGGCTTTGAGTCAATGATTCATGTAAATGGTGTCTTTCAGCGATGACTTATGAAAATGAAACACGATTGATAAAAATGATGTATTTAAGCCAATAATAGATGAAAATGAGGCATTTAAGCCAAATGATGATGCAATTAAGGCGTTTAAGCCAAATGATTGATGAGGCTTTCCAACCCAAATGATTTAAGGTAACGAAAATATTTGAGGTGCATTTGCAAGGCGATTGTGTGGTGCATTTAAAAGTAATGGTGCAGTATATTTGAAAGCATTTGCGTTGAGCTTAAGCAATGATATAGTGCTTTTTGAAAGCATTTGTGCGGTGCATTTGAAAGCAATAGTGCAATGCATTTGAAAGCATTTTTGCGGTGCCTTTTGTAAGCAATAGTGCATTCTAAAGCAATGGTTCAATGCATTTGAAGCATTTTTGCGGTGCATTTGAAGTATTGGTGCAGTGCATTTGTTGTGCATTTAAAAATATGCAATATATTTAAAGCCATGTGCGATGCAGTTTGCATTTAAAAGGTTAATGACTGAGAAGTAATGACAATCAGTGTATTAAAAAATATCTTATAATCTCAAAATTGGATTTTAATGATCATCATCATTCAAGAAGTGCAGTTTCTTATAAAGTATTATTAAGAAATTCAAACTGCTCGATGAATGGTCCTGGTAATTATACTCGTTATTGATTTTTCTGCTTCTGCTATCTTGAAAATCTGCATTCAAAGAAATATTGTGAGTTTTTAGGGAGGCGGTTGATTCGTGTTGACTTTGACGCTCTGGCCTTTGATAATCTTGCGCTTCCACACTTTGTTTGGACTTGCGACCTCCGCCCAATACTGAATCTTGGCGAATGAATAGTTAAGAAGTTTTTTATAAAAATCAATTTTAATAAATAAAATATGCATAGATATATAATTTTTAAATAAATAAATAAAGTTTTTTCCGGACTCTGCACTGTGACATGCTTGCGAAACAAAGTGAACGTCCTCATCAGAAATCATGTCATTTGTCTTGCTTGACCATCCTTTGCCAATGACAAATGTCTTCTCCTGACGACTCCTTCAAAACTGCCCCAGTTTCTGACTTAGGGGAAATAATATTGTTACACCCTGTACTTTAATATTAGGATAAGTTGTAGTAATCCATATGAGCTTGAAGGGATTAAGACCGAGATTTTAGAGGATTTGTGACTATGTTATTTTAAGACCCCTAAAATTTAACAACCTTTCAAAAATAAGTAAAGAAAATAACATTTGGCTAGTATTATCCTTCTGAACGTTTACAACAAAGTTTATTTGTCTTTTTAGAAATGCAAACTTTCTTAGTTACTCTTTTGTTGAAAGTTAAATTGTCCCCCATCACCCATATTTTTGGAAAATTCATATTCACGTATCTTCTTATGCATGATATTATGTTAGTGTGGTATTTTTTTTTAAGTAAAGTATTTTAGTAAAAGTTTTATAAATATAATTTTGGATAGTTATCATTATTACTATTTTCAAATATGGTAAATTATACATATAATATGAGAAAGTTTAATAGATTTTTTATTATTGTAAAGATAGAAATTATTTTCTCACATGAAAAGAAGGTTATCTTTTAACCATTTCAAAAAAAATAAGTTTACGAAACTTTGTACTTTTTATATGAGATTAGAAAAATTAGAAGTTGAGAAAATATATATTGTTACATGGATGTTTTAATGAAATAATAGTATATGTATTTATTTTATATGGTACCACAAAACCACAATAGCAAGTTATATAAAGTGTGTTAAAAGTAAGAAGAATTTTAACTAATTTACAATAATTTTTAATTATGTGAATAATTGATTAATTACCGGATAACGGAACATTAACTAATTACCTAATTAGTGGATAAAGATTATATTTTCCACACCCTATCTCACGTGGCAGCAAGCCACTAAACCAAACAAATGACTCATAGTCCCTTTTAATTAGGTGGCATTCATGCTAGCCAAAGAAGGGACATTACATATTTTATAATCATTATGCAAGTTTTATCATAAAACTTAGGAACTCCTTACAATTCAAAGATACTGGAGTTTGAAATTCAAAAAGAAAACGTTAGCTTCTTGGTCTTGAAAATGTTAGCTCCTGTTTAGCCAATTCAAGCATTCCAACAAAGCTAATTTTCCATTTCTTATGAACAAACACCAACAGAACGTTAGCGAGCTTCCAAAAAAAAAAACGTTAAGGATTATAAACCAAGAAACATGTTCCATTATTTCTAATACTCCAGAGAACAAAGCTTCATTTTTTTTAGTTCAAATATTTCACAGAAGCAGAAGCTTCATTTCGTTCAAGTAATTCAAGAAACATAGTTCCATCAAAATTTTACGGATATAAAACGGTATGGTGCAATCTTCGCCAAGAATATTATACAGAGTTTTTCCTACTCCAGGTATGTTACGGCTATCCCTTCTTTCTTTTGGCATGGTCCAAATTATACTGAAGAAACGAGAAAATACACAGTTTCTATAAATTACTCTATTCATATAAATAGTAGGGGTGTCTATATTCTTGATTCCCCATGAGAATTATTATTATTTTCTGTTCATGGGTCTCAGAATAATATGCAGTTGGAAAAGTTTATTCGGAAGAAATATTAAGATTATTACGTACTTTTCATGCATTTCACACATGTGCATTGACCCATGACCATATGGCGTTATATACGCATATATATGTAAATATATGTATATGGGATATGGGAAAAGGTTATGGCGTTATATACGCACCACCACCTGATCAGTTGGTATATGATGATGATGTTGCCCACAGTGGCTGAAATATGATTCAAACGGCGTTATATACGCGTATATATGTATGTATATGTATATGAGATATGGGAAAGGTTATGGCGTTATATACGCACCACCACCTGATCAGCTGGTATATGATGATGATGTTGCCCACAGTGGCTGAAATATGATTCAAACGGCGTTATATACGCGTATATATGTATGTATATTCAAACGGCGTTATATACGCGTATATATGTATGTATATATATGTATATGGGATATGGGAAAGGTTATGGCGTTATATACGCACCACCACCTGATCAGCTGGTATACAATGACAATTTTGCCCACAGTGGCCGATATGATATGATGGGATGCCCTCAGAGGCTGATGATGTTATGAAACATATACCTATGCACGACATGACATTCATACGCATATGCATGATGCTAAAAGCGATTTATTATTATAAAGTTATCCAGACATACAGGTTGTATCTCCTACATCTCTCTTTATATTATTGTTTTTATTTATGTTTTTTTCGCCTTACATACTCAGTACATTATTCGTACTGACGTCCTTTTGTTGGGGATGCTGCATTCATGCTTGCAGGTATAGACAATCAGTTTGACGAGCCCTCATAGTAGACGAGATTGACTTTCAGCGAAGGATCGGTAAGACTCCACCTCATTCGGAGTGCAGCTGAGTCTATGTCATTGTGTCAGAGTTTTGCTACAGCTTATGGGTAGGCCGGTACCCTGTCCCATTTGATGTTGAATAATCTTAGAGGCTTTGTAGACACAAGTTTAGTTTTGTATAGTATGTTAGAGGCCTTGACGGACCATATGTATACATGTTTTAAGAACGATAGTTTATTGATACAGTGTTGTCCACATATAGTTAAACATTACAAGTCGTGGCCATGTTGGCCCATGATAGTTACAAAGAAAAAATGAGTTACAGAGTGGTTCACTCGGGCCAGTTTGGCACCGGGTGCCAGCCACGCCTCCCCAGGTTCGGGGCGTGACAAATATATTTTATTATAATGAGACCGAACCCACAGGGCTGCCTACGTATCCCCTCTTAAACGGGAATCAGGTCAAACATAATTCATTTACATTAAGAAGCACTATAAAGAAAAGAAAGAGGTTGCCACATATGCCTCTATATGTAGTATCTCTTGACTGCATCTGCATTGATGGGCTTGGGCCATACTTCACCATCCATTTCTGCTAGAATCAGTGCCCCTCCGGTCAATACCCGATGCACCGTGTACGGATCTTGCCAATTTAGTGCAAACTTTCCTTTAGCTTCATTTTGGTGTGGGAATATGCGCTTCAAAACCAATTGCCCTGGTTTGAACTGCCTTTGTTTCACTTTCTTGTTGAAGGCTCTGGCCATCCTGTTTTGATAGAGTTAGCCATGGCAAACTGCATTCATTCTCTTCTCATCAATAAGCATTAGTTGTTCATACCGATTCTTCACCCATTCTGCATTGCTCAGCTCGGCTTCCTGGATGACCCTCAAAGATGGTATTTCAACTTCCGCAGGTAATACAGCTTCAGTTCCATAGACTAGAATATAAGGTGTTTCCCCAGTTGATGTTCTGACTTTAGTGCGATATCCAAGGAGAGTAAATGGTAGCTTCTCATGCCAATGCATGTAGTTATCAATCATCTTCCGCAATATCTTCTTGATGTTCTTGTTGGCTGCTTCAACGACTCCATTCATCTGAGGTCGGTAGGGGTGGAATTTCGGTGAGTAATCTTGAACTTATCACATATTTCATGCATCAAATCACTATTGAGATTAGCTTCATTATCTGTAATGATTGACTCGGAATTCCAAATCGGCAAACGATGTTGTTGCGGACAAAGGCTGCTACCACCTTCTTTGTAACAGACTTGTAAGAAGAAGCTTCTACCCACTTTGTAACATAATCAATAGCTACCAAGATAAATCTACGCCCATTCAATGCGGCAGGCTCAATAGGGCCAATGACGTCCATGCCCCAAGCTGCAAATGGCCAAGGAGAACTCGTCACATTGAGTTCATTCGGTGGGACTCGAATCAAATCTCCGTGAATCTGGCATTGATGACATTTCTGTACAAAATGAATGCAATCTGTTTCCATGGTCATCCAATAGTAACCTGCTCGCAGAATTTTCTTTGCCAAAGTAAGACCATTCATGTGAGGCCCACATGTATCTCTTTGATCAACTTGGTTGCTTCTATGGCATCTACACACCTCAACAGTCCTAAATCTGGGGTCCTCCTATATAGGATTTCGCCGTTTAGGAAAAAATGATTTTCCAATCTCCTAAGCGTTCGCTTCTGGGTACTGGTTTCTCCTTCAGGGTAATCCCTTGTGTTGAGATACCTCTTAATGTCATAATACCACGGTTCTCCGTCTGGATCTTCATCCACATGGAAACAGTAAGCTGGTTGATCTTGCACATTCACCTTGACGGGATCTATGTAGTTCTTATCTGGATGTTGAATCATGGAAGACAAAGTTGCCAAAGCATCTGCGAACTCATTTTGAACTCTTGGAACATGCTTGAAGTCCACCTTGATAAACTTCTTACACAACTCCTTTACACAATGTAAGTACGGTAGGATTTTTGTGTTTTTTGTATTCCATTCGCCTTGTACTTGATGAATCAGCAAGTCTGAATCACCTATAACTAATAACTCTTGGATGTTCATGTCAACAGCTATTCTAAGCCCAAGTATACAAGCCTCATATTCTGCCATGTTGTTGGTGCACGGAAACCGAAGTTTCGCTGAGATTGGATAATGTTGTCCAGATTCTGAAACTAGCACTGCTCCAACTCTGACTCCTTTGAAGTTTGCAGCTCCATCAAAGAACATTCTCCAACCAGAATATGCTTCTGACATGTCTTCTCCAGCGAATAATACCTCTCATCTGGGAAGTACGTCCTAAGTGGCTTGTATTCTTCATCCACAAGATTTTCTGCAAGATGGTCAGCCAGAGCTTGTCCTTTAATGGCCTTCTGAGTAACATACACGATGTCAAACTCACATATCAAAATCTGCCACTTCGCCAGTTTTCCTGTAGGCATAGGTTTCTAAAAGATGTACTTGAGCGGGTCCATTCTGGAAATGAGATAAGTGGTGTATGATGACAAGTAGTGCCTCAACTTTTTTGCAACCCAAGTTAAGGCGCAACAGGTGCGTTCCAACAAAGAATATCCTGCTTCATATGGTGTGAACTTCTTACTCAAGTAGTATATGGCTTGCTCTTTCCTCCCAGTTGTATCATGTTGCCCCAAAACACATCCAAATGCATTATCTGATACGGACATGTATAACAAGAGTGGTCTTCCAGGTTTCGGAGGTACCAGCACCGGCGGGTTAGATAAATATTCCTTGATCCTATCAAAAGCTCATTGACATTCCTCTATCCATTTGGTAGTGGCATCTTTCCTCAGCATCTTGAATATCGGCTCACAAATCACTGTTGATTGGGCTATGAAACGACTGATGTAGTTGAGGCGACCAAGGAAGCTCATCACGGCCTTCCGATTCTTTGGAGGTGGCAAGTCTTGGATAGCCTTTATCTTTGAAGGATCTAGCTCTATGCCCCTTCTACTTACAATGAAACCTAATAATTTCCCCGCTGGAACTCTGAATGCACATTTTGCGGGATTCAACTTAATTGTATCGCCGCAACCTATCAAAGAACTTCTTTAGGTCTACCAAGTGATCTGAACTCTTCCGTGACTTGATGATGACATCATCCACATAAACCTCAATCTCTTTATGGATCATGTCATGGAAAATAGTTTTCATAGCTCTCATATATGTAGCACCTGCGTTCTTGAGTCCAAAAGGCATCACCCGATAACAATATACCCCCCAAGGTGTGATAAAGGATGTCTTCTCAGCATCATCTTCGTCCATCAAAATATGGTGGTAGCCGGCAAAACAATCAACAAATGACTGTAATTCATGCTTTGCGCAATTATCAATGAGTATGTGAATATTCGGGAGTGGGAAATCATCCTTCGGGCTAGCCTTGTTGAGATCCCGATAATCCACACATATTCTGATATTCCCGTCCTTCTTTGGCACTGGTACTATGTTGGCCAACCAGGTGGGGTACTTTGTGACGCGGATGACATTTGCATTAAATTGCTTGGAGACTTCTTCTTTGATCCTCAAACTTAAGTCTGTTTTGAATTTCCTTGTTTTTTGCTTTACCGGGGGACAAGATGGATCTGTTGGCAACTTATGTGAAACCATATTAGTGCTTAAACCAGGCATGTCGTCATACGACCAAGCGAACACATCTACGTTTTGTCTCAAAAGATCCACATATTCCTCATTTTTCGATGGTGCCAAATGGACACTAATTCTTGTTTCTTTTATAGACTCTGAATCCCCCAAATTTATCAGCTCAGTTTCATCCAGATTCGGGTTTTGACTTGTTCTCAAACTGTTCAAGTTCTTCAGTTAATTCTGCAGGCGACATATCTTCCTCATATTCTTCAAGATCTTGCTTGTTACTTTGTTCACTTGTTTCACTGCATGTCACATTCATGGTGTCGGCATTTTTATTTGTTTGTTTGCTGAAAAATAGAAAAGAAAGAAAATAAATAAAGACAAAATGTAAAACAAAAAGTTGATTCAGATTTTGCATTTAAGCTTCCAAAAGATCGAGGCAACAACATAAAATTCATAAACACGATTCAGGACTCAATTTTGAATCGTGTTGTCAAAAAAGCACTAATACAATCCATCTACCAAGACTCCCGGCGAACCAGGGACGGGGTACAAGTCCAATTGTTCAAAACATCTCTAGGTGCGGCATCCCAAATAGTTGGCGGTTTGGTGCAATCTTTCAGAATCACGTTGCAATCAGCAATGAACAGGTTCCTGACTTCTTCGACAAGGTCCTTTTCGACATTTTCCTCTAGTTCATGAATAGTAACTATCTTGGGGAATGACTGGCTTAGCGGCGGGATAGGCTGTGGAAGGACAATGTCACCTTTCTTCTTGTGACGAGCTCCCGAGACTTCTTTTGGAGTGGGTTCGTACCCTAGGCCATAAGTGTTGTTCTGCCCTGGTAACTGAATTGGCTCCACTATTCCATGCAACCTTGCTCCAAGTCCTCAACCAGGCTCGAAACCGTTCTTCAACATTTCTGATGCCATCATCATGAGCACACTTGGAAACTTCACCTCTTTACCTCGAGTAGCAATCACAATTTCTTTGATGTGGAAAATGACTCCATCAAGTCTCTCCACACTTTCAATGAAAGGGATTGAATTCCCGGGGTAAATGGGATTGCTTGCTTCTCCATGAATCACAACTTCCTGGTGATTCCACACAAACTTCACGTTCTGGTGCAAAGTGGAAGGGACCGCGCCGACCATGTGAATCCATGGCCTTCCCAATAAACATATTATAAGTAGAAGATATGTCCAACACCTGAAATTCAATGATAAACTCCACGAGCCCGATTTGTAATGCTAAGTCAATCTCACCGATAGCGCTCCTTTGCTCCATCAAAAGCTCTAACATTCACATGACTTTCACGAACTTTTCCAATATCAATTCCCAGAGTTTTGAGGGTAGTGAAAGGACATATGTTGAGTGCCGAACCATTATCAATCAAAACCCTAGAAACAAACTTGTCCCTGCACTTGACAGTGAGGTGTAAAGCATTGTTGTGACTGGACCTTCAGGTGGCAATTCATCCTCATGAAAAGAAATCTTGTGGGCTTCTAGAATTTGGGCTACCATAGTTTCCAAATGGTCACTAGTTGTCTCGGCAGACACATATGCTTCATTGAGAACTTTTACTAAAGCATTCTTGTGGCTCTCAGAACTCATCAACAATGACATGAGGGAAATTTGAGCTGGCGTCTTCTTCAGTTGGTCTACAACAAAGTATCCGCTACATTGCATTTTCCTCCAAAACTCTTATGCTTCAACTTCTGTCACGGACTTCTTCTGGTTGTTTTCCTCACTTGAAGAACCTCATGATGCTTCTTCAGGAATATAACATCATCCGGATCTCGTCATACCTGCAGAAGCAGCTTCTACGACTAATTTTGCCTTTCCTTTGTTCCTTACATCAGCTTGATAGTCCCAAGGAGCTGCTTTGGTGTTGAATGAGGGTGTATGAGCAACTAGAGCCATGATCCTGGTCTTCAGAGGGAGTACTTCTACCTCGATTGGTGACCATACTTGCATTGTGATGATAGGAGCAATAAAGACAGATGACACATCCTTCTTCTCATCTTTAACTGGTACAATAGTTCCTTCCAAATTCCAATCTTCATCAGTAGATATCATGTTAACATCGGTATCACCATGATTTGGAAGAGGGTTGTTGTTCACGTTCAGGGGAGCTCCCTTAAGCTGGAGTGTTCCTGTTTTGATCAACTCTTCAATCTTATTTTTGAGAGTAAGGCAATTTTCTATGTCATATCCAGTCACACCAGAGTGATATGCACAATGCTTGGTCCCGTCATACCATCCTGGGAGGGGGTCGGGAACTCTTCTCGGGACTGATTGGAGTACACCTGCAGCTCTCAACCTTTCATACAACTGGGATAAAGGTTCAGCTAGGGGTGTATAGGTTTAGTAGGTTTTCTTTCAAAGCTCGGGCGAGGTCTAGGTGCGTTTGGGCGGTTTTGTGATTGGTAGCGTGGTTGAGATGGATATGCGGGTTGGTAGTGTGATGGATTCTGGTATGTGGGTGCTCGGGATGGATAATAGGTTGGTTGGGTATTATAAACAAGATAAAGAATGGGTGAAGGTTGGTAATAAGGTTGAGGGGTTTGGGTGTATGTGTTATAGTATGAAGGTTGGGGTAACGGGTTTTGGTAGGTTAACATTTGGTTAGGCCTACGATCTTGGACGGTCATAACAGAGGATACTTCTTTCTCCTTCTTCTTACTTGCTCCTCCAATAGTTCCTGACTGGATTGCCTTACTCGTTGCTTGTAATGCTGCCAAGTTCGTTATCTTTCCTGATTTGAGACCTTCCTCTATAACGTCTCCCATCCTAACAACTTTCAAGAATTTCTGCCCCAGCATGCTTATCAATCTCTCATAGTATGTTGCATCCGTTTGAGATCTAATGAAAGTAGTTGTCATCTCATCCTCTCCCATCGGGGGTTGGACTCTTGCTGCTTCTGCCCTCCATCTCATGGCATACTCTCTAAAGGATTCTGTTGTTTTCTTCTCCAACGTCATCAAATAGAATCTTTCCATGAATTCTTGCGCCATGACACTCCAGCTGCGCCATTTCTGTGGGTCTTGACTTGCGTACCAATCAAGGGCTTCCCCTGTGAGACTCCTTATAAAAAGCTTCATCCTGATAGCTTCATCCTTTCCCACTCCAACTAATTTATCACAATATGACCTCAAATGAGCTCGTGGGTTTCCTTTTCCATCAAACATGTCAAATTTTGGTACTTTGTATCCCGATGGTAAATCAACATCGGGATGAACACATAAATCCTCATACTCCAAACATTCCATACTTCTAACAGTTTTCAGACTTTTGAATGCTTCCTTCAACTCACGGATCTCCTTAGCCACATACTCATCAGCTTTGGCCCTTACTTCTCTTTCTGTTTCTGGATACTGATACACTTCAGAGTGAAGTTGGTGAGGCATAGGGGTAGTAAAAGGTTGTGCTTACGCTACATATACTAGAGGCACATGCTGCATATTAGGAATAACGACGTGTGCCATCGGTATGTGTTGGGTTACACGGTGGTTTTGGGTGAGCGGGGTGCTTTGGGCTGGTGGTGGTTGGGAAACATATGATGTGGTAATAGTCGATGGGTTGTCTAGTTGCGGGTTAGGATGTGCGTTAGTGGATGTTGGATTGGTTTTGTGGATTGGAGAATTTGGTTGAAGGTGTTCAGGGAGAGGTGAGTCAAAAGATGGGAAAGGTGGTGGGACAGTTGCTCTTGTCCTTTCTCCGGGAAGTGGTGTGTTGAGGCTGATAGAAAGATTGGTGAGGTTTCGAAGCCGCTCGATTTCCCCTTGCATGTCAGTCACTTGTTGCGACAACTGGGCGATGTGCTCATCACGAATAGTAACCTCCCTTTCTCTCGAAACCTCGGGTTCGTCTCGTTAAACAGTGACAAGTCCCAAGCATGTCTGATTAGATGTGTTCGAACCAGTCATGTTGGTAGCTGCTCGTGCCTTGGATCTTGTGAAGTATGGGTGTTCAGCCAGTTCGCAGTCAACACAAATCAACCTTGGGGAGTAATAAAATAGAAAAACTTTTGTATAAGAAACAAAAAAAAAACAATGTTAGTAAGTGGTGATTAATTTTAAAAGGCAAGTATATCCCATAACATGCAAATCACGTAGTGAATAATATGTCAAGCATTGATAAGCGTATCCTAGTTTGCAAGGGACCTCATTGTGCCAGAGGTAGGCCTAGCGAAAATTGAGAGATAAACACACCATTATATATCATTCCATTGCTCCTTAATTAGACAACCCCAAACAAACTTTCATTGATGATTCAAACTTAGTACATAAATGAAAAACAAACATCATAACCTTAGTCTAAGACGATTACAATGGCATAGCCTTAATTGAAATAAAGATTACAAAGTAGCTCTAATCTAATTGACGGAGGATAATTCTTCATCGCCCCTTAGCCTCTTTGCTGCTCTTATCGCCTCGTCGATTTTCTGGCAATTATTCACAAGGTAAACCATGGCTAACTTTCCTCCTTCGTCGAGTCCTTGTCAATAACATTCTATGAATTTCTCCTCGAGGTCTCCATCCAAATCCTTGAGTCCTTGTTCCATTTTTACACCTTGTCGTTTCCACGCTTCTATTTGTTGCTTCTGCATTTCATCTCGTTGTCTCAACATTTCAATCTCTTTGTTGTTCTTCTCATGCTACTCCTTCTGCTTTGCTTCAGCCTCTGACACCCTTCTTTTTAACCAACAGTACTTAATTTCAACCTCAACTGCCTTGTCTTTAATCCGGCCTCCCATATTAATCCCTCTTGTGACAGAACCTTCAAGATTGGCAAGCAACCATTCTGGGTCAAAAATGTCGCACCCAGCCTAGTACCTATCTGGTGAAATTGTATCTTTGATCATAGCTCTCTTGTTTTTCCACATTCTGAGAATTTCTTTCGCAAAAGGAATCTTATCATTATCATAGTCAATTTGATAATGATCCATGTTATCAACTTGCGGTATGACTTGTGTTCTTCCGGCTTGTCTCATAACTCGCAGTGGAGCATATGGTTGAAGTCCTCGAAGCCCAATGAGAACCAAGTAAGGTAGAAGTTTTTCCCGGATTACAAAATTCTCAGAAGGATACCAAGAAAACATCCATTGAATCGTGGTATCATTCAGCTTGCTAAATAACTTGCCCCATCCTCTAACACTATTTGGACACTTGAATGGAGCCACTGGGATCGTGTATGAAGTGATATGATTAGCACCATTTTGCTTGTAAAGCTCTTGACTTCCATTGATCTTTTGGAGATGCCCTATAAACCACAATTGAAGCAACAAATTTGTCACGACCCAAATTCCCACCCTTTGGGCCGTGACTGCGCCTAACGTTGAACCCACTAGGCCAGCCAACGTATAACTTGCAATAGTAATTTAAAACCATTTAATACTGAACGAAACGATGGTTCGTCACTTCAAACAAATTCCTGTAAGCATTGCTTAATAAAAATAACGAAACTTTAAGAATGCGGATAATAAAGACAATTTCATAATATATTGAACATGGAAGGAATACTGCACTTTCTATCAAAAGAGACTCACGGGCATGCTAGACACACATTGCATAGGTACTCGTCACCTCACCTATGCAATGAAC
>ML271748.1:0-10761 GCA_005239495.1 Nicotiana undulata | reverse complement strand
CCGCTCATATTTGTAAAATCGTGAAATACATTGGATCGTTACTCGAGTGTAATACCCGAAGCCGATACTTGTTGCCATTGATCATTTTAATTTCTTTCTTGGTTAGTTTATATTTTCGAATTTAGTTATAAAACAATTTTCTACACCAAAATCGTATTTGTTTGGCACTGCGCGATAAGTGATAATTCTCTAGCATTCCTAAACGCCCTCATATTGTTCTCTGTGGGATTCGACCCCAACCTTGTTGGGTTACTATATTTGACAACGATCTCTTACCCTATTTTAAGGTGTAAATTGAGCGTATCATCTGTGCAATGCTCTCCAGAAGTGCGAGAACTGAGGGCCTCGATCTAATATAATGGACACCGGTACACCGTGCAACCAGACTATCTCTCAAATGTAGATCTGAGCTAACCTCTCAGAAGTATAAGTAGTAGCCACAGGAATGAAATGCGCCGATTTAGTCAATCTAT
Organism: Nicotiana undulata; assembly: GCA_005239495.1. NCBI lineage: Eukaryota > Viridiplantae > Streptophyta > Magnoliopsida > Solanales > Solanaceae > Nicotiana > Nicotiana undulata. Next base: position 10,288 of record ML271748.1, on the reverse strand, counting down.
CCACAATAACCAAAACTGCGTCAACCTTCAGCAACGTCCGAGGCATCCCAACCACGAAGTCCATAGTACTGCACTCCCACTTCCACTCAGGAATGGGCATTTGCTGAAGTAGGCCCCCTGGCCTCTGGCGCTCATATTTAACCTACTGGCAATTAAGACACCTATCCACATACTTCACAATGTCCCTCTTCATCCGTCTCCACCAGAAATGCTGCTTCAGATCACGATACATCTTCGTAGCACCAGGATGAACAGAATACCGGGAACTATGTGCCTCCTCTAGAATCCTCTGCCTCAAGCCATCAACATTAGGAACACACAATCGACCATGAAGTATCAGAACACCATCCTCGCCCATAGTAACCTCCTTGGCACCACCCTGAACCACTGTCTCCCGTAGTTCTGCCAAACACGGATCATCGTATTGTCGAGCCTTGATCTCCCCAATTAATGAAGACTGAGCAACCACATGAGCTAGAACTCGACAAGGCTCTGAAAGATCTAATCTCACCAAGCGATTGGCCAAGGACTGAATGTCCAAGTTAGAGGTCTCTCCTCTACTGCAATATAGGCCAAGCTACCCATACTCTCCGCCTTCCTACTCAAAGCATCTGCTACTACATTCTCCTTGCCCGGATGATAGAGAATGGTGATGTCATAATCCTTTAGTAACTCAAGCCACCTGCACTGCCTCAAATTAAGATCCCTTTGTTTGAACAAGTGCTGCAAGCTGCGGTGATCCGTATACACCTCACAAGACACCCCATATAAGTAATGCCTCCAAATATTAAGAGCATGAACAATCGCTGCCAACTCCAAATCGTGCACAAGGTAATTCTTCTCATGAACCTTCAGCTGGCGCGAAGCATAAGCAATAACTCTCCCTTCCTGCATTAATACACACCCTAAGCCAACGCGTGAAGCGTCAGAATACACCATATACATCCCCGAACCAGAAGGCAATACTAGAACTGGTGCCGAAGTCAATGCAGTCTTGAGCTTTTGAAAGCTCGCCTCTCACTCATCAGACCACCGAAATGGAGCATTATTCTGAGTCAATCTAGTCAATGGGGCTGCACTGGATGAAAAGCCCTCCACAAATCGCCGGTAGTAGCCTGCTAGACCCAAGAAACTCCTGATCTCTGTCGCTGAAGTAGGACGTGGCCAACTCTGAACTGCCTCAATCTTCTTAGGATCAACCCTGATACCCTCTCCAGATACCACATGCCCCAAGAATGCCACGGAGTCCAACCAAAACTCACACTTGGAGAACTTAGCATATAGCTTTTGTTCTTGCAAGGTCTGGAGCACAACACTCAAATGCTGCTCGTGCTCTATCATGCTACGTGAATAAATCAAAATGTCATCAATGAAGACGATGACAAAGGAATCAATATACGAACTGAACACCCTGTTCATCAAGTCCATAAATTCTGCCGGGGCATTAGTCAAGCCAAAGGACATCACCAAGAACTCATAATGGCCATATCTCGTACGAAAGCAGTCTTCGGAACATCCGAAGCCCGAATCTTCAGTTGATGATACCTCGATCTCAAGTCAATTTTATAAAATACCCTGGCACCCTGTAACTGGTCAAACAAATCATCGATGCGCGACAATGGATACTTGTTCTTAATAGTTACCTTGTTCAACTGGCGGTAATCAATGCACATCCACATAGACCCATCTTTCTTCTTTACAAATAGAACTGGAGCACTCCACGGCGATACACTCGGCCTGATAAACCCCTTAACCAACAACTCCTCAAGATTCTCCTTCAACTCTTTCAACTCCTTTGGAGCCATACGATATGGGGGAATAGAAATAGGCTGAGTGCCTGGAGCTACATCAATACAAAAATCGATATCTCGATCCGGAGGCATGCCCGGAAGGTCTGAAGGAAAAACATCCGCAAACTCTTGAACAACTGGCACTTGATCAATCGTCGGAAACTCGGTGGTGGTGTCCCGCACGTAAGCAAGATATGCCAAACAACCCTTCTCGACCATATGTCGAGCCTTCAAGAAGTAAATAACTCTACTGGCCACACTAACTGAGGAACCTCTCCATTCCAGCGTAGGCAACTCGGGCATGGCCAAAGTAACCGTCTTGGCATGGCAATCCAAGATGGCATGATGAGGAGATAGCCAATCCATGCCCAGGATGATCTCAAAATCAACCATGTCGAGCAATAGAAGGTCCGCTCTAGTCTCGAACCCACAAAAGGTGACCACACAAGACCAATAGACCCGGTCTACCACCACAGAATCGCCCACAAGAGTGGACACATATATAGGAGAATCCAAGGACTCGCAAGGAACATCTAGAAAACAAGCAAATAAGGCTGACACATATGAATAAGTAGATTCCAGATCAAATAGCACTGATGCCTCCCTACCACATACTAAAATAGTACCTGTGATCACGGCGTCTGAGGTCACTGCATCTGCTCGGGCCGGAATAGCATAGAATCTGGCTGGAGCACCTGAAGACTGACCTCCGCTGAACTGAATAGGAGCTAACTGAGCTCCCCCTGACTGGTCTCCACCTCTGGGAAGACCTCTACCAACCTGTCCTCCACCTCTGGGTGGACGGAGTGCCGGTGCTGAGTATGTAGGCTGATAACTATGCTGAACAACCTTGCCCCGAAGTCTGGGACAAGTCCTCCTCATATGGCCTGAATCCCCACACTCATAGCATCTCACTGGAGGCATGGCCTGCTGCCCTGAAGAAGAGGAACCCTGAATAGCTGGGGGACGGTGAGAAACCTCTAGCATAGCACTAAAGTAAGGACTGGGAGAACCCTGATGACCTGAATACCCGCCGGAGGAACCCTGAATGGCTGGTGGGCGGTAAGAACTCTCCGGCATGGCACTGAAGTAAGGCCTCACTGGAACACCACGGGGAGGTGGTGGAGGAGCTGAGTATGGAGGCCTGCTAGGCTGGCCTCTGCTGAACTGACCCCTGCCCCTGCCTGGGGTGCCTCTGAAATCTCCCAAAAATCTATCCCTCTTATCCTGCTGACCCTGCTCTCTGCCCCTCGATTGGTAACCCTCGATCCGGCGAGCTATCTCGACCACAAGTTGATAAGGAGTACCCATCTCCACCTATCGGGACATGTTGGCCCCAAAACCTGAGTGCAACTCAGCTACGAATCTCCGCACTCTCTCAGCCTCTGTAGGTAGAATCATGAGGGCATGACGGGACAACTCTGAAAACCTGGCCTCGTAATCTGTCACTGTCATCTGCCCGTGCTCCGGCTGCTCGAACTGATACCGTAGCTCTTCCCTCACGGAGGGTGGAATATACTTGTCCAGGAATAGCTGAGTGAACTTCTGCCATGTGAGAGGAAGGGAACCTGCTGGCCTACCCAGGATGAACGACTGCAACCATCTGCGGGCCCTGCCCTCTAGTTGAAAAGTAGTGAAATCAACTCTGTGGGACTCCAAAATCCTCATGTTGTGCAGCCTGTCCCTGCACCTATCAATAAAAGCCTGGGCATCCTCGCCCCTCTCACCCCCGAAGATAGGAGGGTGCAACCGAGTCCATCTATCAAGTAACTTCTGCGGATCGCCGTCCGCGGCTGGTCCAAGCTCAAGTGCTACTGCTGGCTGTGCTCCACCCGTGGGCAGAGTACCCGAAGTCTGATATACCGCCGCTGCATGACCTGCGGCCTGGGTGGTAGGGGTTTGAACTCCCCCTCCCGCCTGAGATGTAGCAGGATCCGCTGGAAATAAACCAGCCTGAGTCATAGTATCCATGAACCGCATCATACGACCCATGACCTCCTGGAAGCCTGGTGCAGTCATAAAATCCATCGAAGCTGGATCTGCTGGGGGCACCTCACCCTGCTCCTCAAGGATAGGATCCTCTGGGGTGCTAATGCAGTAACTCTGGGGCGCCCCCGTCCCCTACCTCGGGCCGGTGCCCTCCCCCGGCCTCTGCCACGACCTCGGATTACGGGGGTAGCGGCATCTCCCGGGCCTGGAATATCAGCTGTACGGGTCCTAACCATCTGTGAGAGAGTACAAGAATGAGATTTAGTAAGACCATCGACTGCACGATAGAAGAAGAATAAAGAGAGATTTTCCTAACACCCTGTAGCCTCCCAAAGATAAATACAAACGTCTCCGTATCGAGCCGCAAGACTCTACTAGGTTTGCCTGTGACTTGTGAGACCTACGTGAACCTGAAGCTCTGATACTATTATGTCACGACCCAAATTCCTACTCAGTTCGTGATGGCGCTCAACACCGAAGTCAGGCAAGCCAACACTAGTTACTAACGAAATTACTTAAACAAATGAGATGTTCAAACACTTACCCAGTTTTTAAATTTAAGGAGTCCTTTACTAAAAGTGAGGAAATGAAACAAGTTGATTTAAAATAACCCAAAATAATTTGCCAGCATAAACGGAATTAGCAAAATACTAGCGAATCAACTACGGGTGCCAAGACCTAGTGTCACAAGCCCACATGCGACTAGTGGAATATACAATAGACAAAATGAATGTACAACTGTCTGAAAGGGGGTAGACAAAAATATACCAAAAATAATAGAAGCTCCACAGTGCCGCTGCAGAACGCCAGGAAGAGCAGCTCACCGTGTAGTCAAATCCCGGTAGTACTCTCAGCAACGAACACCCGTATGGTGACCAGGTGCAACAACCTCAGGACCTGTACAATTAAGTACAGAAGTGTAGCATGAGTACATATAAACAAATATGTACCCAGTGAGTATCCCTTCTAAACTCGAAGAAGTAGTGACGAGAGGTAGACGTGTTACTCACTAGGGGCGTCATCAATAATATGATTTAATGAATCTAAACAGTAATAACATTTATGGAAAAGCAAGTAGACATGAAGCATCAGTATATAAAGATAACGATCTCCCTGCAAGGGCCAAGTAACAATATTTAACAAAAATCACAAGTTTCTTCCTCAAAGAAAAATTTAATTGGTAAGAATAATAATAAGACTCTCAATCAAGCACATAGCATATAATATGCCGAGGCGTACGACCGAAGCGACGCAGAAATTTAAATGTGCACTGCCGAAGGTCGAGCGGCACGAACCATAGATGCATGGATTACCCCGCTCGTGAATCGATCATGCGACGCAGTTGACATAAATATAAGGCTAGCCCACTCACAAATTATACATGCGACACGGGTGCTCGTAGACATACACAGAATTATCAGGGAATTCAGGAATTTATCATGGATTATTCTTAAATTCAGGGAGTTAACCACTTAAACTTACACATAGATTCCGAAATTTTCATGTAAATTTCAAGGGTAATAAGCAACCAGGAACACAAGTAAGGATACAGGTAAGGCACATAGAGGCATGCTTGTGAAGTCCTAAATTCTACCCGACACAACAGAGTAGTAGCTACGCACGGACTCTCGTCACTTTGCGCGTATGAAGCCCCCGCAAATAAGGACAAACTCAATCGTTTATATTTACCTATGGGGACAATTCCCTCTTACAAGGTTGGAAAGGAGACTCAACTCGCGTAGAATCAACTTCCCGGTGAAGAACGCGCTCGAAACTCCAAATCTTACACCCGAGGACTCGAAACTAGTCAAANGAAGATAACACTCACCCATAGCCTAAGGGTCATTAATATATAATTTTTATATGATTTCATGGTAGAAAAGTGGTGAAACTCCCTAAAGTTCATCTACCCTAGGTTTTCACTCTAACCCCTATGATTTCCACTATTTAGATGTTAGTCTACCTAAGTTTTGGTGTAATAATCTAACATTTTAGTAGAATTTACTTATCTCTTAGTAGCTAGTTGGTGGAGAGTTCTTACCAAGCTCTCAAGTCTTCAATGGAGGTGAATAATGAAAGGAATGAAGAAAATCCCATGTTTAAATGAAAATACACTGCCTGGACTACAGGGGTTCCGCACCTGCGGCTCGAGGACCGCACCTGCGGTCTCGCGCCTGCGAGTTGGGGCTCGCACCTTTGGAGTTGGACGGGAAAGGCTAGGTCCACACCTGCGGAGCTGGAGACCGCACCTGCGAAATTAAATCCGCACCTGCGAGGCTGGGACCGCAGGAGCGGTCCCGCACCTACGGCTGGGCAACCGCACCTGCGGTCACACCAGATCAGGTGCACCAACTGCATTTTCAGCTGGATTTTGGCCTCGTGTGGTGTCCGGGAGGCACCTGGGCCCACCCGATTCCCCGTCCAATTATACCATCAAGTCCTTAATCATAATACGGACTAGCTAGAGCCTCCAGAACACCCGAAACAATGCTAAATCTCAAAATCACCCCTCAAAACCCCTAGGATCAAACTTAAGAATTTCTAAGTTTTTGAATTCGGTTTCAATGCGCCGAACCGACCTATACTACTCGGAATGACACCAAATTTTGCAGGCAAGTCATGAATGACATAAAGGAACTATTACCGGTCTCGGAATTCCGTTTGGACCTCGATAACATAAAATCACGTTCCAAACAAAATTTCAAACTTAAGGAAACTCTATTTCGCTATTTGGCGTCGAAATGCTCCTGGGTCATCCAAAACCCATTCAGGACATACGTACAAGTCCGAAATCATCATACGAAGCTACTGGAATCGTCGAAATCCGATTGCAATGCCTTTTACTCAAAATGTTGACCGAAGTCAGACTTGGCTTTAAAAGCCAACCTTAAGGAACAAAGTGTTCCTATACTATTCCAAACACTTCCAAATCCTGAACTACCCGTCCCCGCAAGTCCCAAATCACGATAAGCCGCTACAAAAAGTCTTATTTAAGGGAACGGGGTCCGAATATGCAAAACGACCGGTCGGGTCGTTACACCTGTTTCTTATTTCAATAAAGAACAATTTGTTAGTTTGAAACAATGGTCGGTTTTGCGGCCTTGATTATTTTCAACTGCTTGATCTCGGCTCTTTTGACAAAGATCTCGACCGCTTGCTTTCTTGCTGGGGATTGGGTTTCATTTCCAAATCCGGGGATCTTGTCTTCCAGTTTATGTCGTGGTAATCGGTCACGTGGGACCCAACATTTTAACTTTATTCTGCCTTTGTAGGCCTTTCACTTGTTTTTATTTTGGATTTCTAGAGCATCAGGGGGAATTTTTGGCCCCTCGAATTATGCTGCAATGATTAGTCGTGTGGGATTTAACATTTTTCCAACTTTATTTCGCCTTCATTGGCTTTTAATTTCTGATTTTTCCTTCCATTTGTCTTTAAAGTATTTGGAGCATTTCGGATTTTCAATATTTTCCGAGGGGGGTTAGCCACGTGGGACTTAACCTTTCACTTCAATTGCCTTTATAGGCATTTCGATTTGATCCTCTCCCTTCAAGAGTTGTGTTTAAAGCATCGACCATTGCGGCCAGTCCGGATTGACTTGATGCCCCTGACGAGGCTCGGTGCCCTTTGCATATTGGCTTGCGTCAAACGAGAACCCTGTAAATCAGTTTTTCCATCCTTTCTTTATTTTACTTTAGAAACAGAGTCAGACTGAAAGGGATTGAAAGAGAATAACAAATAAACAGAGACAATGAATTTTGACAAGAAATATCCCTTTCGGGGGAGAGAAAAAAGGACTTATCTGGAGAGTACGCGGATTTCAATGAACATGACACGCATCTTGGACTGGATGCCTGATCTATATAAACCATCTGACTCTCAGAAATTCGTCACGTATTTTAACTCGAGGTTGAGAAACCTTGCCCCGGACCATGTAGATATCAGTGACCAATCATCCTCTTTTCGATTAGTAGTGCCCTTTTCGGGTTTTCACCAGCTAACCTCTCTCACTTCTTTTCTCGCCATCGCCCTGTAGTGCTCTTTGCGAGTTTTCACTTACAAGACTCTCTCATTTTTAATTTCTCTACTCATCGTCGCCTTATGGTGCCCGTGTGGGTTTTCACCGATAAGACTCTCTCATTTTAATTTCTCTCATTGCTTGTATGAGGTCCAGATAGATGTATCTTCCCATTCTGGCTTTTCTTTGCCGATCGATCGGAAGGACTTGAATAGGATTTGGGGTAAAAAGAATTTGTATTGAATTACAACCTTGGAACTTTCAGGCGAATTATTGTCGAATCTCAACACTTGCCCCAGCTTAAGCTCTTGAGGGAATGTGGATTTTTATTTTGGTGTGACTGAACCCCAGGGAGAGGCTGCCTACGTATCCTTTCAGAATCAAGTCAGACGTAGTTCAGGCAAACATTTTGTTTTTTTGTTTTGATTTGATTTTTTTTGTTTTAATTTTGATTTTCTTTTTATTTTTCCTTTCTCTTTTTATTTTTTATTTTTCTTTTCTCTTTTTTTTTTCTTTTGATTTTTCTTCTTTCTTCTTCAAATTCCAAGGAGGGTAGTCAAGGAAGAGTAACTGGCTCAAAGGGTTTACAAAAATGATAGTGTTTGGGGTAACATGAATTAAAAGCCTTCGTCATTTCGATCATCAGTATCGTCATCACGGAATAGGTCAAACATAATACCTTTTGACTACATCTGCATTGACAGCCGTTTTGGGGTCATTTCCTTCGATGTCTCCCAAGTACAATGCTCCTTTTGGAAGCAATTTCCTTATGATGTATGGACCTTTCCAATTCAGGGCGAATTTTCCTTTCGCCTCTTCGTGGTGTGGGAGGATACGTCTTAAAACAAGTTGCCCTACTTCAAAAATCCTAGGCCGTACTTTCTTGTTGTAGGCGCGAGCCATTCTCTGTTGGTACAACTGCCCGTGGCAAACCGCGGCCATCCTTTTCTCGTCAATTAGAGTTAATTGCTCCAATCGGGTTTTCATCCATTCATCATCCTCAATTTCTGCTTCGACAATAATCCGAAGGAAGGGAATTTCAACTTCTGCGGGTATTACGGCTTCAGTGCCATAAATCAATAGATAAGGATTATCTCCAACCGACATGCGCACTGTCGTGCGATATCCTAGTAATGCGAAAGGCAATTTCTCGTGCCATTGCCTGGAAGTTTGAATCATTTTCCTGAGGATTTTCTTAATATTTTTGTTTGCTGCTTCAACGGCGCCATTGGCTTTGGGCCGGTAAGGGGTGGAGTTGCGGTGTGTGATTTGGAACTGTTCACATATCTCCCTCATCAAGTTACTGTTTAGATTCGCGGCATTGTCGGTAATTATAGTCTTTGGGATACCAAAATGACTGATGATATTAGAGTGCACGAAATCCACCACTGCTTTCTTAGTGACAGCTTTGAACGTGACTGCCTCGACCCATTTTTTGAAATAGTCGATAGCGACCAGGATACATCTGTGCCCGGTTTAGGCCCTTGGCTCGATCGATCCGATCCATTCCCCAGGCAACAAACGACCAAGGTGCTGACATAGGATGCAATTCTGATGGTGGTGCATGAATCAAATCGCCGTGTATTTGACACTTATGGCATTTCCGGACAAAGCTAAAACAATCTTTCTCCATGGTCATCCAATAATACCCGGCCCGCAGGATTTTCTTTGCGAGGACGTAACCATTCATGTGGGGATCGCATACTCCTGAATGCACCTCGTTCATAATTGTTTCGTCTTCTTTGGCGTCTATACATCTTAATAGATTCAGATCGGGAGTCCTTTTATACAGTACTTCCTCACTTAGGAAGAAACTGCTGGCGAGTCTCCGGATGGTTCTCTTTTGGTCCCCATTGGCCTGTTGTGGATATTCTTTTATTTTAAAGAATCTTTTGATATCGTGATACCATGGTTGGATATCAGGCTCTACTTCGACTGCGTTGCAATAACCATGCCTTTCCTTGATTTGAATTTCCAATGGGTCAATGTGAACATTACCCGGATATGGCAGCATTGCAGCTAGGGTAGCCATCGCATCGGCTAACTCGTTAAGGCCTGAACACCCGTGGGGGTTCTGACAAATCCAATCTCACCAACTGTCCCGCTAAGGCCTGAACATCCCGTGCTAAAGGTCGTTCTGCTGCCGAGAGATAAGATAAACTCCCCAGACTCACTGCTCGGCGACTCAGAGCATCGGCCACCACATTGGCCTTTCCTGGATGGTACAAAATGGTAAGGCCATAATCCTTAAGAAGCTCCAACCATCTTCTCTGGCGCAANGGATAGTTCTTCTCGTGCACCTTCAACTGCCTGGACGCGTAGGCAATCACCCTACCGTCCTGCATCAGAACCACTCCCAACCCAACTCTGGCAGCATCACAATAGACTGTATAGGAACCTGAACCAGTGGGCAATACTAATACCGGAGCCCTAGTCAAAGCATACTTGAGCTTCTGAAAGCTCTCCTCGCACTCATCAGACCATCTGAATAGGG
>ML271747.1:0-30877 GCA_005239495.1 Nicotiana undulata | reverse complement strand
AAAAAAAAGTAATTTTCTTTTGCGGGAAGGGGTGGGTGGTGACGGAAAATAACCTTTTTGGAGAGAGAGCAGGGAGTGGGATTAAGTGGGTGGGTGTGGGACTGTGGGTGTGTGGGTTGGGTTGGTGAGGGTATGAAATAGGGTGGAGAAATTTGAGAAAGGAGTTTTGGAAAATGTTTTCCCTTTCTCTTGATAGGGAAAACATTTTTCTCCAATTGAAGGAAAATGAGTTGATGAGAAAAATATTTTCCAATACATATATAAGCAACCAAACATGGAAAAATTAAAGAACATTTTCCGAAAAATATTTTCGTACCAAACACACCCTATGTCAATGTTAGTTTTATTAGTGCCTTTTTCTATTCACTCAAGTGCTATTATTTCTCAAAGGCTAGTAAATACTGAACTTCAACAAACTTTCTAAGCTCCTGGTGACTTGTTTATCTTCACGAGATTATAAATAAAGTTTAACGGGCACTAAAACAGATTCCTTTTTAATTTTCTTAAACAGTAGTACTTTTTACATAGAGAAACGGGATAAATGCCAATAGGAAATTGAACCTTCATTAACAAGATGGAAACTCATGTAGCCAACAAGGTTAAACCCCACTATTATTTTTCCGCACTTCCCAGTGTCTCAGCTGGTTTCATTCAAGCAAAGAAAAATATTATACGAATTAAAAAGAGTTATAAGTTGCAGTCCTGCTAACTACAACAAGTTTTAACTTTCAAGCATAGAGTATCACAAAAAACTGAACTTTTTGTGCTCATGTCTGAACTCTGAAGGAGGACATTTGGATCATATCAAGCCTGTACAATACCCTAGCTCTTTGTGGTAGATCAATACTGGAGTGGAAAACTTTTGTCCAAATTTTCTATGCTCCGCTTGGCTAATGCATCAGCTACTTGATAATTGCCTTCTCTAAAACAATGCTGGAATGTACAGTTAGCCATCCAAGCAAGTTCTTGAGTCTTCAAAATAATTTCCGACATATGCCATGGTGATTTTATGCTGCCGTTTAGTACGTTGATGATCAGTAAAGAGTCCCCTTCAACAATGATGTGAGAAAAACTTTTTCCGATACACCATGTCAAGAATTTTACTCTAAACAAATTTATTTAAAGAAAGCTAAAGAATCTGACGAGACCATACGTATTTTGGAATGTGCATTTTGAAAATATAATTATTGCTTTTCATTATGCCATCATACAAGAAAATATGAAAAAAAACATTTTCTAAAAATTATTTGTAATTACAAGTTTATCTGTGAAAAAATATAATTACATGTTAACATCACCAGATTCCATTGATGAACGAAAAAAATTGAAGAAAGCCCTAAGGTTTCTAAAATAAAGAGAGAAGAGAGAAAAGGTCGGTCAGTCTCTAGAACAATCAACTGACTTGTGTGTTATTATTCCACCACTTAGCCTATATACAATTACACACTTGTATTGATATAAAATGTACAACTGAAAAATAGAGATACAAATGTGTTGGGCTTGGTGGACTAATGTACTAAAGGGGCTGTGTTAGTGGAGCCGTTAAGCTTCAGCTTCTGTTGTTGGGCATGATCAGTAATATCACTGTTAAACCCCCCCCCCCCCTCAGGCTGGAGGATGAGAACTGTAGCACCCCGGAAAATTTTGAAGTACTTAAGCGCTATTAAGAATGCTGATGTGCGTTAATTAGATTATTTTGTGTGCAGATAAGGACTATTAATATGATGGATATCTATTGGATATGATAATGAGTGTAAGAGGCATATTATAAATGATGTGAGGTTTAGGGTCGCCCTAAGTCCAAGTCAAGTTAGAAATTACATGATAGACTAAAGTTCCAAATGAGTACGCACAAGACCAAACTTTGGACGAGCATATATACATATATATAAGGCATTACGTGATGGACAACCTATCAAATGAAATATCTTGGAGTCTAGTTTCCAGCTCTTCAAACCATTTCATTTGAACATTCCTACAAGAAGTTATGACCAAATTACCAAAGGCTGGCAGAGGAGTCTACGGATGCGAAACATCCAGGGCCGCGCCCCAAAGAAAGTCTGGCGGTGAAGTGTTGCCATAGCGTCCAGGTATGCATCCGAGTTTTGAAGATGAGTGAAATGGGTATAAGAAGCATCCGAGGCCGCATCCAAAACCCAAAAATCTGGGCCTATAAATACAAGGTCGGGGGAGGAGAGTATTTGGACATTAGGGTTCTTGAGGTGAAAGGGGCAATTTTGAGCTCAAATCAAGTCCAATCAACTAAAGTAAGTTGTTAATGAAGTTTTGGGTTGATTTTTACTCAATATACATGAGTTCTAACATCATTCTTGCTTCCAAATGCTAGATTTCATCATCAAATCCTCAAAAACAATAAAATCACCAAAGTTGTGATTTTTCAAGATTGAGCTACTAGAGGTAATTTCAATGCTTCAAGCTCGTTTATTATGAGTAGTATTTGAAGTATTTGTTACAAATTTTAATGATTGAAAGATTGGATTATAAAACTCTAGTTCACACAATGAATAGTACTTTTGAGAAAATAAGAGAGAATATGAATGGTAATCTTGGCGATAAAATTTACGAATGCAATGAGCCTATGTAATTATTTGTTAGCAAAAGATGGAAGTGATCAACTAAGTAATCACCCGAATTGTATATTTTGCAAGTGTTGATTATGGAATACGATGGATAGTAACATCATAGCAATGGACAAATGATGTAGTATCATCATTAAGACTTCGAATGGATATTAAAACATAAGAATGAAGTTGAATAGTGTAGCGTGTAAAACTATTTGTCTATTTGAGTTGTTGGAGGTGATAATAGGATAGATTCATGTAGTTTAGCAACCATTTACGCCCTAACTTGGCTATGCTTCACTGTTCTAGGAAGGTTAAATGACGAAAAATGGCTCTAGTTGTGAATTGTATGTTTTGCAGGAGCAAGTCATGATTATGAAGACACAGGACAATGTTTGGAGCTAATTTTAAAGCAAGGAAAGCCCCTCGGAGTTGAGTGCATTTGAAAGAAGAAAGAACCAAGAGAGAATCAGCTGATCCACACTAGTGTGGGCCAAGCGCGGCCACACTAGAGCAAAAAAAGCTGGGCAGTGTGAAAGCCAATTAGCGCGGCCGCGCTAGTTCAGGAAAGCCAGACAGTGTATAAGCCAATAAGCGCGGCCCATGCGCGGCCACACTAGTCCCTCTGAAACACGGTAATATTAGGGGTAATTTTGGAACTTTGTGAGCAATTCCACTTAACCTATAAGAGGTCCAGTTCGTCCAAAAAGAAGATATCATGGTTTTTATATTTTTGTTCAAGGCAAGAAGAGGCAAGAGGCAAGGAGGAAAATTCGGCATCGAGTTCTACCTTTCTTCCTTTTGTTTTAATCATTCATGATGAATTTTGCTGTTGTGATTAAAAAAACAATTATGAGTAGCTAATTATTTTGTCTAAGGTTTTGATGGACCCATTGAAGGATGAACTTCTTTTTGTGTTAAGGGGTTAATTTCAACAACACCGTGAGGACAACTAGCTAGCCAAATTGCTACAGCCTAGTTTCAGTCCAAGTGAAAGAACACCACAAAAACGTGCTAACAATGGCAACACTTCTTACACACAAAGTTGGAAATAAAGATGAAGGAAAGGCACACAACAGATTTTGGGGCCAAGGCCAATTTTCAGATTATATTCAAAGGAAGGGAAAATACAAGTGTTGTGAGATGCTTATTATCTATGCTTGTACAAGTATATATAAACTTATTAAGCCACACATGGTTGGGAATACAAGAAAAGTACTCTAAAGTTGCTGTAAAGTTGCTGCCAGGCATGGTGGGAAGCAATCATTTCGTTCAGGCATGCTGGAAAAGCTGTAAGGCAGGCTGCTAAAAGCTGCCAGGCATGCTGTAGAGTGATCATTGCTTTTTTGAATTGTTTCAGCCATGGCAGATTTGAAATTTGGGCAGCTAAGGCGGGAAAATTCGGGAAGGATCAGGCGGGTCGGAACACTCTCCCCCACTTGAATTGACGACGACCGCGGCTCCACAAAGATTCAAGTAGTCGCGAATCTGTTCTTTGAACTGCCAAAGATCGTCATATTTCTCCCATGTTACTTCGTCGGGTGGTTGTCCCTTCCAATGCACCAGAAATTGGGTGCTCGAATTGCCCCAACCTTTGCCTCGGACCAATTGATGGTCGATAATGGCCTCGATTTTCTTGTTGAGGGCAGAAGGAGTGATGAATATTTGGGCACGTCTTGACTGACCTCTTTCCGCATCTTCCTTGTCTTCGTGATAAGGCTTGAGCTGACTGGCAAGCCAAGTTTAATCTCTATTTGTTCAACTACGCTCTTGTTGTAGTTAATTGATAATATCCTCAATTAGTTGTGCCTATTTAGTATGTATTACTCGAGAGAGAGTGCATATTTAGGTAAATGTTGAACAACACCACTCCCAAAGTATATGAGGAATCAATAACCGAGGGTTTAAAGGTGGAATTAGGGATAACGAAACCTTGGGTGTGATCTAAGAAAGTTGTAATAAAAGCCAGCTAGCATAACTCGGGAGAGTGCATATAGTAAATTTTCGTAATTACTCGGGAGTGATTCACGGTAGTAAGAGTGCTCATGATCGATAGAGAAGATTAGGCAAATCTATATGAAACATAACAAGAAGAGATTCCATCAATAGGGAAAATCACAACCTTAGATCCTTCTCTTTATTGTTTACAACTCGTTTATAGTTAGCTCTTAGTTTAAATAGTCTCATTCAGTAATAGTTAGTAGAAATACACTCAATTGTTATTCAAAAATATCTTGAAAGTTGATTACGTAGAATTAAGTGAGCCTGACAAAAGTAATTGATAGGTTAATTCCCTGTGGGATTCGACTCTGGGCTAAATACCCAGATTATATTTGCAACGATCACTTTGTACTTTTTATAAGACATAGTTGGGCGTGATCATGTAAAACTATTTGACGATTTGAGTTGTTGGAGGCTTGTAGCCAACTTATGAGCCATATATGGATGTTGATCAATATCTTAGGTCATATTTTGATGTAGTTTGGATATCTAATTGTGGATATCGACTTGTTGGTGATGTTAAGCATTTTACTCAACATTGGAATGATGAAGGAGGATTGGAAGCTTGTGAATGTTAATAAAGCGAAAGCGAGGTTAGTTGATTAAAACTTACTCTTCTTGAAGAAATTTCTCTAAAAGCATGTTTTGAGACGATACTTAAGTTGTTTGCAAATGTGCTTTCGTGCATGTGGGAACAAACAAATACGAATGTTTCCATGTATTAAAGTATTATGTTGCATATGTAGTGTCATGTTGTATTATAAAATTTATTTTAATCTTGTTGGAAAAATGACACTCAAGGTAAATGTTATATGATTTTATCCGAAATTACGTATTGACAAGAGTATATATTTTGAGTGCTAAAGATAAGGTTCATGGAAAGTATTTCTTTTGGAAATTGACGAACAGAATAACACTTATGGTATCTTTTAAAGACTGATGTTAAATTGCTAAAGGCTTTTAGCATTTAAAAGGTTATTTATCTAAATTTTGTTCAAGTAATTTAGATTTTCTATAAATGCTATGATTTGATAAAGATAGATCATTTGAGGCTACTATGCTATGACTGTATTTTTGAAGTATCAAATATTTTGGGAGTTACTTGTGTTCACCGAGATTGGCTTCAGATATATCGTGTTCGTTGTCATGAAATTACACGTGTCGTTGTAGGCGTAAATGGCCACTTTGGGGTATAGACTACGGTATAGTGCTCTCCCTCGAGAGGGTAATATTTCGTTCTATTATTAGCATGGCTGATTCGATTCGTACGGAACTACGATGAGACGACCTGAGCAAGTAGGGTATATGATGCTTGCCTCTAGGTACATAACCTAGTTGACCTTCTTATGTCGGTGATGGTATAGTACTCCCAGTGAAAGGTAAGGATGATTTTCGTATGTTTAGGCCTAAGGAGCCGAAAGTGATTTCAATGACTTAAAACAAATGGAATGATTTTGTATGATTTTATCCAAAATCTTGAATTGATGTAAATATTTTAAAAGTTTATATTGTGGTTTATATTTTACTTGTCTTTTATTTAAAATGACAAGGATCATGAATTTGTAAAACTTCATATCGTTTTATATCAAATATTGATGCATTATTTTTTTATAAAGTTTGTCCCAAGAACTAAGTTAGAGAGAGCCTATGACACTTATTGAGTACCGTTGTGGTGTACTCAGTCCTTAGGGGCCCCTCTCCAAGGTCCCGCTTACTTTACATGTTTCAGGATGAGGTATGATACGTGGCATGCGATAAGGTCTAGGATGACTCTCTTCCTGAGGTATATGGTGATGCACCACTCCTATTTCGTGATGCTATCATGTTGTTTTCTTTTACGCTAGTGCGGTATCAACCCAAGTGTTTAATTCTATTCTTTGACGTTGAGGTTCCATAGATAGTTGTGAAAGGTACTAGTTGATATAAAATGTACAACTGAAAAATAAAGATACAAGAGTGCTGGTCTTGGGGGATGTCACGACCCAATTTAGGATCATGACCGGCACTTAGGAGCAAGTGCCCCCAAGTAAGCCTCATCGGTATTTTACAGAAAATCGAGTAGAGTTTCCCCTATTTTTGGACTATCCCAAAAAATTTCCATGTCTTGAATCAGCAACGAAACATCCTAATACCATACCAAACAATTGAAAACTTGTCAATTAACCAAAATAAGTCTCCACCATTACTAAACCACCAACTAACCACTAGAAATACAAATTTATCTCAAACTTTGATAAATGAGAACGATACTCAACATAAGACTATAACAACAAAAGAATACTCATGACACTAAAATAATGACTATGGAGTGACTCTAAGAGTTCAAAGAAAAGACAATAACAATAAATAAAATCTCCGCCCACGCGAACAAGTGCGAGGCTCACCAAGACTATCAACCTGTGCGCTCTAATTAACAAAATCGCTGGTGTTAACTACTGTCTCTGAAAAAAAAATTAGCGGGGAATGAATCGCTAGCTTAGTGAGTAATAACACTTAACCACAATCATTTTTTTATTGGGGACAAGTCAAAAAACATGCTAGTATATCGAACAGGAAATAACAAAAAAATGCCCTTCAGAAACAATTACTAACTTTCAGTCTCATCATGTTTTTCTTGTAGTATAATAAAGTTAACAATTCAGTAATAAGCTCGGTAATCACTGTATAATATCAATGTTCATATTTTGGGAGGTTCAATGAACATATCATGTAATCAGTATAACTGTGGACTTCTTCGCAAGAAGTCAAATATAACGGTAGTCCCTACTCGAGGGAAATCGGTAACTGTATGCTAGTTCTACCTTCCCACTAGCGAGGGTTGTAACGGTAATCGGTAATTACAAGGTGCACTAGGTCTAACGAATCCGCCATTAGCTACGGGATCCTTCAATGTCTACTCACATTTATACTTGTCTCTGTATCCGATATACTCATAGGAAAATATTTTAAAACAATATTGGGCATTTCGGTTATTGTAAAATCATGTAATTTTATTTCGATAACAGTAATTATAAGTAACGGTACATATGTAGTGACAACAAGAATATTTAAAACAACGGTAATCATGTCAAATAACTATTTCGGTATCATATTGAGTAAAAAATTTGTCACACATGCAACTCAAAATAATCGGTAACATATTCATATAAAAAATCATGTGTAAATCATGCAAGTTGTGAAAACACAAATTGCGGTAAGATTACTACTCACAGTACTCGTGCCGAAATACCAAATGCTTCACCTCGAGCAATTCGTACAAATTCCTCCAATCAATCTATAATTACATAATATCGATCTCATGTCAATTTTTTGTTTAGGCAAATTCATGACTAAATTTAGAATACCCAATCATCGGGGTTCATGTTTGAGTCTAAATTTGTGGATTTATATTTAATCATAGAACTAGTCCATAATTCTATCAATTTCAAACTAATTAGTATAATTTACTCCTCTAAAATTAGACTTATCAGTGCTTAAACCAAACCCTTATAGTCTTGTTATCTCCATAGTAATTGTATATTTCGTTTTCCTTAGAAGGGCGTCAGATAACCCTTTTCAATTTGATGGTATATAATGTTATGGGCTTCGACCCGTTATTTTATATTTCTTACTCCCCCCCCCCTCCCCTTTTTCTTGTTTATTTAGTTAATTCTTCTTTGAATTTTTTATAGTTAGTTTTTTCTTATTATTATTATTATTATTATTTTTTTGCTAATGATTAATATATCCTTATTAAAAAATAGAGGGTATTACAGTGGACTAATGTACTAATAGGTTTGTGTTAGTGGGTTGTTCACCTTCAGCGTTAACATTATTATTTTCAAGAAGGAAATAGATTTGTCCTAAGTAAAAAAAAAATTTATTCCTAATGTAAATAAAAAAGTAAAACAAAATATTTGTAAGATTCCTAAAGTAAATAAAAGGGTAAATACATTTCAAGAATGAATCAAATTTCTTTAAATTCTTTATTCATGTAAATAAAAGATAAAGTGTATTTTCATCCTAAATGTTTTTTGGCTGCATCTAATAATAGTACTTTCAAATTTCAATAAGACTATTATTTGAGTTCAAATGGATACACATCTTTCTATAATTATTCGGATTCTTTTTCTTATTTTTAGCTTTTCTGTTTCCTTAAATTTAGCTCCATCGGTTCTATTCAAATCTTTTCTTAAATATAACTGTATCTTTTGAGTCCTTCTATTTTAAAACTCTCATACTTATATTTAGCCTTTTCATATTTTTTCAAAATTCAAGTATTTATTAGAAGTTAGTTGAACAATAATTTTATCTAATATGAAATGGACT
Organism: Nicotiana undulata; assembly: GCA_005239495.1. Lineage (NCBI taxonomy): Eukaryota > Viridiplantae > Streptophyta > Magnoliopsida > Solanales > Solanaceae > Nicotiana > Nicotiana undulata. The sequence continues at coordinate 21,986 of ML271747.1, read as the reverse complement.
CATGAAAGTTATAAAGGGCAATCAAGATCTCGTATGGAATATAAATATAGATGATATAAAGCACAATAATAAAATATAAAGCATGGTTTTAGGGTAAGGCCACTGAAATTCTGCTTTAGGTCCCTAAGAGACAAAGGGCCCCAAAAACTTTCTATTAATTATAATTATTTATATTAGTAAGATTTGTTTTAAGTTAACAAAATATTAACATTTCGTTTCAATACACTACATTGGTTCTGGTTATCAAATATTATATTAGTAGATATGAATATTTAGATAATTTAACTCAAAATTTTAGAATATTAGACATTGTTATACTGTGGAATCCAAAAAAAAGAAAACTTAAAATCTTGAAAAGAAATTTGTTAAGACAATACACTTTTTTTCGTTATCTAAATTAATCATGTCTATTTGTCTAACCGTTGTCACATTACTAATATTATTTCCTAATATCTTCTTAAGTTTTAACTTTAGGCCTCCGATTTCATTGATATTTGAATTAAATAAAGAAAATGACACTATTATTGCCATGAAAAGAAGAAGGAAGATTGTTACACAAATAACAGGTTAGTTGGTATATATAGATTATATATTGATTTTATACAGTTATGTATATATTATACATTCACATGCTATTTTTAGTTTAAGAGAATAAGTGAGCGGTTAATTCTTCTTTCTTTTTAAAAAATCCAAAAATAAAAAAATAAAAAAATGGAATTTTTACATTCCTATACCATATATGAAACCTTATTACCCTCAATGTTTAAGGTTTGACTAAGTTACACTTAGTATACCAAATTACCAATTCTATACCATACTTAATTAAGGGTCTAATTAATTGGACGTTTTTTACTCCTTAATTAAAGGTGTCTATATATCCCACGTTTCTCTCTCCCTATAATTCCTAACCAGCGTCGTTTTCCCCTCCCCTTTCTTCCTCTTCTCCATTCCTTCTTCTTCTCATCGTCTCTCTCTTTCTTCAAAAATTTGTTGGCTTTTTTTTTGCAGGGAAGATAATGGTTAACTTTTCAAGAGTTTTATGGTAATGATGGCAAGCAACTGCCTGGAAGAAAAGAAAGATAAAGATTGGCGCTAAGGCTTGAAAGATAAAGATTAGCGCTAAGATTGGCGCTAAGGCAAACAACTGCGTGTTTGAAGTTATTCCCAAAGTTGGTATAAATCTATGTATAATGAATACATAGATTGTAGTTTAATTGTAGTAGAAACGATATTGAGATCTAACGATTTGAGATATGTTTGACTTTGTAGTTTTTTTGTAGAGTTTTTGTAGATGAAGAGAAAATTTTGTAGTCAACAATGAAGATTGGTCAATCAGTGAAAGCGAGGTTATAGGCAGGCAAGCAAGGAGGAAGGGTGCTCCTGCATTGAATGAGAAAATAAGAGTCCAGAGAAAGAAGAAATAGTGTCATGTTTATGTAGTTTAGTTGTTGCTAGTTGGTAGTTGAAGGAGAATACACAATTTTCTGAACAAATCTTTTATGTTTTAGTAGTTCACTTGAATATAAATTGGTTGTTNTTTTTTGCAGAAGATTTGTAGAAGTTTTAGTCGTTTTTTATTTGTGAAAACAAAAAACAAAGCATTTACAATCAGAATACAAATAATCTACAATTTATCTACAAAATATCTACAAACTGGGTACATTGAATAGAAAGAGACGAAAATTAATACAACGTGATTTGCGTTTGAAATTTTTTGAAAGAATCTTTAATTCCCCAATATTAGCGCGCCTAAATAAGAAATTCTAATGGTACAATGATTCCTTATTTAATGAAATATCTAGAAGAATATTTACTTCTTTAATTTTAGCGCCTAAATAGGAAGATTATAGCTACTAAGATTTTGTATTTAATGCATTTGTATATTTTTTGTAGAAAAACTGTTAACAAGGCGGGTAATTTACAAATCATGAACATATTTGGTAATATAGTTTCCTATATGGTACAGGAACGAAAAAATCCCAAAAAAAAAACTAATGGCCCAATACTCGTTTCTCAAGAAAGGGATTATTAGCCGTCATAAGTCAATCTCCCCTGTACTCCTAACTGCAGTCTCTCTCTCAAGGTCAGCAAAAATGTACTCCATTTCTTAGCTCTGTGCTTAATTAGTTCATTTCGTTTATGTTATTCATTTCTTATCTTGGAGGAATTTCTACTATCATCATCCTGCTGTTTTCTTGGGCATATAACATAATAGTGTCAGGATTTCTTTATGTTAGATTCTTTTTTTATCAAATAATTAACTTGTAATACAGACACTATGAGTGATCATAATGTTGGATTGTCAAAAGATTGTGTTGCATGCATGTTAGTTCTGCTTAATTCTTAAAAGAGTTTCTTCTCTTCTGTTGCATTGTCCTTTTGCAACCTTCCAATATACTGATTATAATTGAAAATCTGCTTCTAGTTACCTGATCATTTCGTTTAGACTTAATAGTACTTGAAATCCACCAAGAAAATGTTAATCACGTCTGCGTTCGACCTTTAAATTTCTTAAGTGGGAATTTGTTATACTTTTACAATTATTGTTTTTGGAATTTTAGTTGGTTTCACACACACACGCACTAGCACTCCGCACGGGAAATACTGGGTTTAGATGAACCCGCAGCCGAAGAGCTGCATATGACACTGCCATTATTCATGTGAAATCCCTTCTTAGTAAATGGCTATTCGTTGAGCTCCCATAGGGGCGTATCCAATGAACAAGTTATAGGTTCATCTGAACCAATAGCTTTTGGCTTAGACCAATGTATATGTGTTTAAAAATTCTTTAAATATCTACAAATAATAGATTTTGAACCCACTAAATTAGATGAAGGTGGTAGAAGTACAAATATGTATCCGCCTCTGTGCTCCCATAGTCAATTGAGCTTCGGCCTGAAGCCTTTCCTGTTTCTTCTTATCTTCCATGGTTTGAGTCCTTTATGTAAAGGGTTACCATTCTAAGTTTTACATAAGAGTCAGAGAGATTTTGTTTATTGTTGATTTTATTTTATTGATACCCTGTTGATGTTGTATTCCTTCGAAAGAAGAATCTTTAACTCTGTTGTTTCGCCACTTAACCAGCTGACTGTGACTATCTGCTTAAGGTGATTTGATTCGATAAGATAAGATGGTTGGAAGTTCAGTCAGTGATGATTGGGAATTTATTGGAAATGGAGCTCGGACACTACTTTTGATAGGGCGTACAGGTGACGGGAGAAGTGCCACGGGCAATAGCATTCTTGGAAGACAGGCATTCAGTTTTATGCCTAGCTTTAGTGGTGTTACCAAAACATGTGAAATTCAGAGGACTGAATTAGAAGATGGACAGATTCTTGATGTGATTGATACCCCTGGTACACTCAATTATTTTCTTTAATTATAAATGAGCTCGCTTTGTACTGTTATATGTTAACTAGATCAACAACAATAACAACAACCGAGTATAACCCCACAAGTGGGGTTTGGGGAGGGTAGTGTGTACGCAGACCTTGCCCCTACCCCCTAGGGTAGAGAGGCTGTTTCCAATAGACCCTCGGCATCCTTCCCTCCAAGAACTTCCCACCTTGCTCTTGGGGTGACTCGAACTCACAACCTCTTGATTGGAAGTGGAGGGTGCTTACCAACAGAGCAACCCACCTTGTCTATGTTAACTAGATCAATTAGTATAATTCTAAGAGAAATGTACAGTAAATAATTAAAGAAAAGCTTAAGATATCTTTCCTTTAATGTGTGTATGATTGACACATCCTATTATATGACAAGTACCGTAAAAACAAGTTATGGATTACCTACCAAAGTAATGGTAAAAACAAGCTAGGGTCTGTGCATAAAAAAAGGATAAGTAGAGTAATTTGATGCGTTTGAAGAAAGAATGTGTTAAGATATGGGAAACGAGCATACCACCATAGGAAACTTGAATTTCTGAGTCTTGCTTCTCTATTTCTTATATATTCCAGGTAATCTGTGAAGTTACTGATAGCTTACATTGTTGGAATTGCAGGATTTGATTTTATAGCTAAGTCTGAATTAGTTGGAAATGAAATTGTTAAAGGCATTGATTTGGCCGAGGATGGCATCCATGCTGTTCTTTTGGTTTTGTCTGTACGAACTCGCTTTTCAAAAGAAGAACAAGCTGCTATAGAGTACTTTAGGGAGTTGTTCGGGGACACAATTAGTGATTATATGATTGTCGTCTTCACCGGAGGGGATGAGCTTGAAGACAATGAGACGCTGAATGATCACTTAGATCGCTCCTGCCCTGAGCCTTTAAAGGTAGAATGATGTGCAGAGATTTATTATCCGATATATTTGCACCATAGCCTTTGGAATAAGCTGACTGATTCTACTAGCTAACGTACTGAGGTTTCTTCATTTTGTTCCAATTTTGGATGAGAAGCAGAATTTTCATTGGATTGTCGTGCCAATGTTTTTCCTGCATTAACTATGACTAAAGCGAGAAAAGTTTTCAGTTTGTGGAATGGATTTAGAATGTTCATAATTTATATGGCATGCTCATGATTGTCCAAATTGTTCAGTAAATTAGTTTGTCCTACCATTACAGGAAGTTCTTAAGCTGTGTGGAAACAGACATGTGCTATTCGACAATAAGACTAAAGATCCAATGCAGAAAGCTGACCAACTGAGGGTACTTCTTTTCCATGTGAATAACGTTGTACAAAAGACTGGTGGAAAACCATATGCAAATGACTTGTTCAATGAAGTAAAGGTATGTATGTATACAGCATTCAGTAATTGGTTGGATTTCGTTTCACATTATTCGTTAGTTCTTGTGAAGGGAGGGAGGTAATAACCTATCTTGTAAATCGATTGTCATTTATAGAAGATGGAACTTCACAATGACAAGTTAGAGGCTAACTCTTCGCCGGGAAATATAAAGGAAGAGGTAACTGAGTTGAAGGAACAACTGCAGAGGTGGTCTTGCGAGGAGCAACATAGGCAACTATCTGAAATGGTAGGTACCGCTATTGATGCATTTTTGATTCCATTATCATTTGTAAATGCTAAAAGTTAATTTGAGAAATTCCTTACAAGAAATAAAATATTCAATTTTTTACTAATAACTTGTTCTAGATCCGAGCGAGTACATCATGGTCTATGAATTAGGTACCTGAGCATATTCGTGATAGTGCCATTGAGCATTTTATCGACCTATTTACATATTTGATAGGTCGAATCTAAGTTGAAGGAGATCATGCATAGTCTTGAAAAGCATTTGGGGGCTGAAAAAAATGTGGAGAGCAACAATCAATTATTTAGAGATATCTTGGAGAAGAAAGCTCAAAGGGAGAGTAAGGCGCTCAGCCTCAAAGGTTGGTGTCTATTTTATAAGTTATTGTCTTTTTTTTCTTCTTTTGTCAACTTCAACTTCAAGTATTATTCAAACATATAATTGCATATGTAATATCATTCATGGCATTATTTTCTTTAACTACTATTTTTTATTTAAACTTATACATGTTGCTAGTTCATTGACGTAATTGGTCAAAAGTATCTTACTTTTCCCAGTCTTTTACAGAGTTTTGTGTTGCTGCCCTGTAAGTTAAAACTATCCGTCAGTTAGGGCTGCCTATCGGTCGATCAGGCGGATATTTATGCTTAACGATTCGGCTTATCGGTTATCGGCTTTTAGATGTACTAATTCGCTCGCCAACCAGTAAGATATCAGGCGGTTTGGCATCGGATTAACAATTATCGGGCTGTTTAGCGGCCAAATTAAAGAGACGATGAAAATAAAATCAGTACACTCTACTTGTAATCAAAGAAGTGACAATGCAATTACTTCCTTCGCAAATACAAGACGACAACATTGAAATACTTCTGGCCGTCGCTTAGTGTGGAGGTCGGTCTGGAGAAGACGGCTGCAAGAAATGTGAAGAAATTGGCCAACCACAAAGTTGGCTTATCGGTTTATTGGTATCGGATTATCGGATTAATATTTAGAACAGGATTCTGAGTCATTCTCATTTCCTTTGAAGCTATAGAAATTTATGGTTCTTCCACTGTTTGTCTCATGCTTTGTTCTTGTTGGCATATTGTAAAGTTCTGACTTTTGTCTTCTGATTTTGTTGGATGGATGAGTTAGGGGGCCGTCGTTCATACAGCTGCTGCAAATGTCGAAGTCATCTCTCATTTGATGATGATATTGTCTCTAAGATGTTTCAGGTGAACAATTTCATCTGTCCATTTATAGTTACTTGATCACTATTGTCATGCACTTTATCTGCGATCATCTGGTTTATGAGCATTAACTATAGAAATTAGAAAAGATATAATTGTTGTTTTACAGGCTAGTAGTGGCAAAGCTTTCCTTTTCTCTCTCGTGAAGAATATCGTTCTTGGAGCCAAAGAAGATAGACAACTCATTACTGGTCTTCACACAGTTGCTGACATACAATGTGAGAAATGCAATGAGGTATTGGGTTGGAAGTATGAACGAGCTTTTGAGCGAGCGCAGAAGTACAAGGAAGGGAAATGCATACTCGAGCGGTCCAAAATTGTTGAAGTTATATTTGAAAATGAAAGCCCATAACCAATGTCATCCTTGATTTTATATCTCAATACTTTATGTAAGTTTTTTTATCCTGTCTATCAGCTTTCACTCTACACTTTCCTACAGAATTATAACATTCGTCTGGTCACTTCCGTTTCGCGTAATAACATCCGTTGTTTCTTATATCACTGAGTAATTGGTTACTTCGGTTTCACGAGTTCTGCATTCACAATTATGATCTTCAGATATACTAGTTGGAGGTTATGTTTGCGATATCTTCTATCTTCATAGTGTTAAAGAGATTTTTCAGTTACTATGTGATAGTTTCTCCCCTAGTTTCTCGCATTTTTTATCAGTGCCTATTTGTATTGATTTGGGCTCTAAGATAACTCAAATGCTGGTAAATACTGAAGTCCAACACTAGACTTTCTTATCTCTTTTTGGCTTGTTTATGTTCAAGAGACAAAGATATTCTATCATATTTTCACATACTAAAGAACGTACTAATTGTATCTAGCTTGAAATTCTAGAATGAACAGGATTGAATTGATTTGCTAAACTAGAATTGAATCTTATTGCATTCTAAATATAGACATATATCAAGATTCAAGAGGGACATTGCCCAAAAAGTTTAGACAAAACTTGCTTGTTCTTTGCATAGTCTGATGAAACAAAGCTGATACATCCAGCAGTTCAAATTCTTACAAGTCTCAAAATAATGGCAAACAAGTCAATTACGGCAAAGTAAGGTACTAATTTAAGCGACACACAATCATAAGAGATTACTTTATAAATTCTAAACACCAAATTCCTTGATAATAAATTTCTCAAAGGGTTTAGTGGATTCACCTGCATCAAGAGACACATGAATGATCAGTGGAGAAACAGTTAGTCTTACTATATTCTTCGACTTCAACTTTTTGGTCTTTCAAAGTTTTCTCTATAGAATAATTTTCCAGGTATTTTCTGATATCTTTTGTGTCGACTTGCTTTATTGAAAGTCTATCTAGTCTAGTCAATTCTCTCCTAAACCCTAAAAACCAGCATATCCTCAGACCTCAAAATATGATACCACATGCTTATGTTTGTACTCGGTTGAATTACTATTGCGACACTGTCATCAGTGGGGTAAAACCAACCTGTGCTTATATCATTTGTCAATTACTACTATTAATTAAGACATAATACATAGGCAGCCTCCTACACTTGACAATATTTCTCACTTGGACACCTAAACCAAGAATGGTAGTACATATTGAACACTTGAATCGAAGACAAATCGTGTCAATTAGACACACACTACTGATATGTTTGAGGAATTCTGAAGACATACTGGGGAAGCCAAAAGATGATCGATCGATCGGTCGGTCTACTGAAGCTCAAGGGACTTCTTGTCAGCAGGCACTTGATGATGATAGGAATTAGGGACTCCTCCTTCCATCATATTAAGTTGAAGCATATTTCTTGCTAAATATTGCTGAATTGCATTGTACTCTTGACCCCCAGCTGGCATCATGCTTAGTTCCTGAAGCCTCTCATTTTCAGCTATCTGAAAAAGAAAAAAAAAAGGCAATAGTAACTTCATTCAATATAATGAGCTTTCGCTTGCATGATTATTATTTGTTTGAGAATAACTCAAGGAAAATTTTAGGTTTGTCTCTTCATTTTTAATGCTAAATGTACCTTTGATCTGAGGAATGCATTCTCTTGTTCAAGTTGAATTTCCTATTAATTAGAACAGCATGTTCAAGATTAAAGAACCAAGAATAATTAATTAGCCAGCCTCAAGGAAATATGATAGAACAAGTTTCAAGAAATTACCCTCTTCTGCAAATTCTCAGTTTCAGCTAGTATCATCTCATGCTGTTCAACCACATATATAAGAAACATCAAAGCCATTTTATTAAGAGGATATATATTACGGACAATAAAAACATTACTAGTATTCTTAACAATTTTAGTGTACCTTTTTTGACCTAATTCTAGTAATTCCTCGTTCAAGTCTGTTCTCCAACTGCTTCAGCTCCCTAACGTTCAAAGAGCTTAAGCCTTCACCAACCAGATGCCTGTACGTGGATATAAAATTGTTATAGCTTTTAGAAAACAATAGAATTAGTTTTAAGTTCTATTGAGATAGTTATTTAATATTCAGTTTTCTTATTCTTCATAATTAGATAATTAGTATAATCAAATAATTAGTTGGAGCAGTTAGACAGTTATGCACGGTTAGTGTTAGTTAGGTTAGTTAGTATTGGTTGACAGTGCCCTGTACAAACGTGTATATATATACTCTGCATTGTATCAATAAAGTTTTGAGCTTCATTTCATCAATTCCACTATCGTTCGTCTCCTCATTCTCTCTTACTCAGTTCCAGAAGCTTCATTTCTCACCATGGCAGACATGGTTGAGCTCGTCTACACTGATTCTCAGTGACGATCTTTACATGGTATCAGAGCAAGATTAATCTCGCACATCATCTTCCCCTGCATTTTGTCATTTAGATCTGTCTCCTTCTTCGATTTCACTAGGTTTCAAAATTTGCCCTAATTTTTGGGGATTTCGTCTTATTTGTTAACGATTTGCTGTCGAAATTGTGATAATTGAAAATTCCTCTGTTTCCTGCACCAATTTCATTCGATCCTGGCCGTCCTTGACCAAGATGATTCGATTGGAGTGGGAACTACTGCCACTGTTATTGCGACGAGCACATGAATTGATCCAAGTGATCCTCTGTACCTCCACCCGTCTGATAATCCAGGAGCTATGCTCGTTTCAGCTGCTTTTGACAAAATAGGGTACAGGTCTTGGAGGAGAAGTGTATAGAGGGGATTATCTGTGAAGAACAAATTAGGTTTTATAAGCGGTGATTGCAAACAACCAGATCCTTCGTCACCGCAATTTCGACAATGGGAGCGTTGGGATAATATGGTGACGTATGGATCCTAAATTCACTCTCTAAGGAAATCGCAGACAGTGTAGAATATGCGAATGATGTTGTTGAGCTTTGGAAGGAACTGGAGGATTGCTATGAACAAACTAATGGAGCTAGGCTATATCAATATCAGAAGGAAATCAACGACATTTCCCAAGGTACTCTTGATGTCACTACTTACCATACTAAGTTGAAGAAAACTCTGGGAAGAGCTCACTACTTTGAACAAAAGGACTCGATGTAATTGCACCTGTAACTGTGGTGCAAAAGAGAGTATGTACAAAGCTGAGCAAGATAGGAGACTGATACAGTTCCTTATGGGACTGAATGAGGTATACACAGTAGTTCGAGGCAGCATACGATGAATCAATTTCCAAGCCTGTCACATGAATTTTCACTTCTTGTTCAGGATGAAAAACTGTTGACCCATGTCACTCCATAGTTTTGAAGATTGAGAAAGGCTGACCAGTTGAACCAGGTCCATCAGAGCACACATTCTTGAACTGAATAGCTGGCACATGAACCGTATATGCATAGGAGATATTTGTGATTGTAAAGTATCAATGAACCAAGAGATTGTCTCCTAATGCGAAAAGGTTGCAAACTGATGAGAGAATAGAAGTTGAATTCATTAAGGAAAGTAACATAGGAAGGAAGTTGAGTTTAATTCAAATTCTTTCTCCCAGGAAGAGTTGAACTAGAATTGATCGACAAATTCAACTACTGACTCTATAAATACTTGAAGTATTTCTGCTGGAGAAAGAGACGCACAAGTACTGAAGTGAATCAAGATCTGAAAGCAAAATTCCTGAGTTTTTTTGCAAGCAGATTTATTGTGCGATACAAAGAGCTACATATCAGCTAGAAGAACCAGTTTCATCGTTGATGTATTGAGTCTAGTTGATTGTAGTAGGTGTTTCAATATTGTATCTTATCAGCTTTCTTAGAAGAAAATTGTAATAGGTACACATTTTTCAAATTAGAGTTAACTTGAAGCTTGTAGAAATTAGCTAGAGGCTAGTTGATTCAAATGGATTAGAGTTAGTCCTGGGATTACAAAAGAGTTTATTTTGTAAGTCCGTTTGGCTCAGAGTTTTTAGTGAAGAGTTTGAGCAAATCCTACTGAGGAGTAGGTCGTGGTTTTTTCACCTTTTGAGCCAGGTGTTCCACGTAAAAATCTCTGTGTTTTTACTTTACTGTTTTTATTATGCCGCACCAGTAGAAGTTGGAACACAAAGAAGAACCAGGTTTTTCTTGTGAGACAACACTCGAAAAATTGGGTACCACACTTTTAACCTATATTCTTGTGTGGTATTGACGTCTAAAACATCAAAAACAAAGAGAGATTAGGCCAGTTGACCATTTATCTGTTCAGTCAACCTCATTGAACGTGAGTGTATCAGGACATGGTTCATTTAAGATAAACTTTCCAGCAAATAACAATTATAGTGGAATTCCTAGAGCCCGACCCATATGTGAATACTGCAGAAGGCCAAGACATTGTAAGGACAAATGTTACAAGTTACATGGTTACCCACAGAACAGTCAGAATTCTGCTCAGAACTTCACTCCAAGACACTTCTCAAATGGTCAGAACTATGGCCCAAATTCTAGATACAACAAAGGCAAAAGAGTAGTTGCAAATGTGCAAGGAGTTCCTAATGAAGCTGTTATCACCAAGGAAAATGAAAACAAAACACAAGATGATGGAAGGAATGTGAACCTGGCTGAAGAACAATATGGACAACTTGTAAGCTTACTTCAACAATTTCATGTGGGGAATGGAGATGCTAGGAGATCCTCCGGGAATTCACATTCATCTAGTGCCAATGTTGTCAGTTTTGCAGGTATAATATATAGTATGCACTTCTTCCATTGATTTTGGTAAACTTTCATGTAAGTGCTTTGAGTTCCAAAACTGACACATGGATACTGGATTCAGGGGCTTCCAATCACATGACCTTTATTAGATCCCTACGGTCTAATATTAAATTCTTACCTTATCCCCTTCTAGTAGTCCTACCCAATTGGCACAAAGTCAAAGTATCTAAGATTGGTGATGTTGTTCTCACATCCAAAATAGTACTGTACAAAGTCCTTTTAGTTCCCTCCTTCAAGTTCAATCTTGTGTCTGTCTATTGGTTGACCAAACATCTTAAAGGCATGGCATCATTACTGATAATACTTATCTTCCGCGGGCCCTTTCAGTGAAGAGGCTTCTGGAGATTGGTAAAGTAAGAGATGGCTTGTACCTTCTTTGCTCCAAGTGTTTGAGATACAACAACCCTACCACTATAGCTTCTGATCATTCTTGTGATGTAAATAGTCCTTCTTTGAATAATCTGCAATGTCATTTATCTTCATTTGTAAATAAGTTACCTCTGAATCAAATGCAAAACCTTTCCCTTTCAACTACTAATACTTTTACTTTGAATGCTGATGTCTCTTGTTCTGATTCATAATAGACTTGGCCATGTGCCATTTACAAAAATGAAAGGTATCTTCACTATACCTACTGACTTTTCCCCCAAGCAACCATTCATATGCACAATCTGCCCCATGGCCAGACATACCAGACTTCCCTTTCCTCAGAAAACCCAACACTTCTTCCAAAGTTTTTGAGTTACGTCATGTGGATTTATAGGGACCTTATCATGAACATACTCATGACAAATATAGATACTTCATCACTATAGTAGATGACTATCGTAGAACCACTTGGACTCAGTTGCTAGCATGCAAGAGCAATGCCCTGCAGACAATAAAAGCCTTTATCTCCTTAGTTGAAAATCAATTCAAAACCAATGTCCAGTCCATTAGATATGACAATGGATTAAAATTTAACAATCTAGAAGCCAATGGTATCTTTAAGTCAAAAGGGATTATCCACCAAAGAAATTGTCCTTATACACCACAATAAAATGGAGTGGTGGAAAGGAAACACAGATATTTGCTTGAAACAACTAGAGCCCTACTTTTCCAATCCAAATTACCTTTGAAGTATTGGGGGGAATGTGTTCTAGCATCCATTTACATTATAAACAGACTACATATCTCCAAAACAGGTCTCCTTTTGAAGTCCTATATGGCAAGAAACTAAACTATACACAACTAAGAAACTTTGGTTGCTTGTGCTTTCCTACAACACGTAAGACTCACATAAGAAAATTTGAGCCAAGATCAGTTCCACATGTATTTTTGGGTTATCCATTTGGTGTCAAAGGTTACAAAGTCTTGGATTTGTCAACAAACAAAATACACATCACCAAGGATATTATCTTTCATGAGTTTATATCCCCTTTTGAAATATATCCTAAGTCTAAGTCTGTGCCATTTCCGAGATTCTTTGATACTGTCCCCTCTGATGAACTAGTGACTGCTAGTCATAACAATGTCACAGAAATACCCATTGATAATCCACCATCTTATTCTTCCTATGCAAATTCACCTAGTCCAGTTGACCCTGTACCTACTTCTCCCATTTCACCTTGTTCACCTTCTGTTTCTCCCTTTCCAACTTCTCATATTGCCACTTCTACACCTTCTCCCTCATACTCAACTCCTTTCCTTAGATCTCCACCAGTGCATCACTCTTCTGCACCTCTAAGGTCACAGAGGGAACACAAAACTCCTACATACCTAAGCGATTATGTACACAATGTTAGTAATGTTGATAAACACTCTTTTTCTCTCAATACCTTGTTTTCTAGTTGTAACCACATAGCCCAAGAATCAATGAATCCTAACAGTCAGGCTTTGGTAAGCAGCATTTGCAATGATAGTGAACCATCTTCCTTTGAAGAAGCTGCTGTCAGCCCTGCTTGGCAAGAAACCATGATTCAAGAGTTTGAGGCACTCTATGCCAACAACACCTGGAGATTAGTGCCTCTTCCACCCAACAAGAAGGCAATAGGTTGTAGATGGGTTTACAAAGTAAAACACAGATCTGATGGCATAATAGAAAGGTACAAAGCCAGACTGGTTGTGCAAGGTTATTCCCGGCAGAAGGGTGTAGACTTCAGAGAGACTTTTTCTCCAGTAGTTAAGATGACTACAATGAGAACACTCACTGCAGTTGCAGTAAAAAATAACTGGCCAATGTTTCAATTGGATGTAAACAATGCTTTCCTTCATGGGGATTTGCATGAAGAAGTGTATATGCAAGTTCCATCGGGCCTCATGGTGACGGATCAATCCCTAGTTTGCAAACTAAATAAATCTTTATATGGTCTTAAACAGGCTAGTAGATAGTGGTATGAGAAGCTAAATGAGGCCTTGTGCTCTAAAGGTTTCAACCATATATTCCTTGAATGTTTATTCACTGTTTTACAGGCAACATGGAGACTTAGTAGTTTATATGGCAGTATATGTAGATGATGTCTTAGTCATAGGGACAGACTAGGAGTGAATACTTCAACTGAAAACATTCCTTCATGACTAGTTTAAGATAAAGGACTTGGGCAACTTGCACTACTTCTTAGGCCTAGAAGTTCTATACAAGCCTGATGGTGTAATCATTTCTCAAAGAAATTTTTTTCTAGATTTACTAAAAGGGTACAATTGCTTGGAGTACACTACTTTCAGTTCACCACTTGAACTAATGAAAAGCTAAAGGCTAAGGAGGGTAAACCATAAGATGATCCAACTTTTTACAGGAAGCTAATAGGAAAGTTAAACTTTCTTACCAATACCAGATTGGACATAGCTTTTGGGGTTCAGCACTTAAGCTAATTCATGCAAAACCCTAGGGAACCTCATTTGAAGGCAACCTATCACTTGCTGAGGTATCTCAAGGGTGATCCTACTTTAGGAGTTTTCATGTCCAAGTCTGGAGACTGGACTGTTAGAGCCTTTTGTGACTCTGATTGGGCTTTCAGCCCAAACACAAGAAGGTTTGTTAGTGGGTACATTGTTCTATTGGGAAACAACCCACTCAGCTGGAAATCTAAAAAGCAGAAAACTGTCTTTCTTTCTTCAGCAGAGGCGAAGTACAGGTCTCTTAGAAAGGTAGTTGGTGAACTGGTTTGGTTGAGTAGGCTTCTGACTGAACTAAGAGTTCCTTCCATTCATCCCATTTCAGTATTTTGTGATAGTTTGTCAGCCTTACACATAGCTAAGAATCCTGTTTTCATGAGCGTACTAAACACATCGAAGTTGATTGCCACTTTGTGAGAAAACAACTGCAAGAGGGCCTTATTTCATTGCATCACATCACAAATGATCAACAACTTGCAGATATACTTACTAAGGTCTAACATGCATCAAGCATTCTGGTGTTCTAGCCAAGTTGGCAGTGTTTTCACCACCTCCAACTTGAGGGGGTGGGGGTATTGAGATATTTATTTAATATTCAGTTTTCTTATTCTTCATAATTAGATAATTAGTATAATCAAATAATTAGTTGGAGTAGTTAGACAGTTATGCACTGTTAGTGTTAGTTAGGTTAATTAGTATTGGTTGACAGTGCCAGCTGTACAAACGGGTGTATATATACTCTGCGTATCAATAAAGTTTTGAGCTTCATTTCATCAATTCCACCATCTTTCGTCTCCTCATTCTCTCTTACTCAGTTCTAGAAGCTTCACTTCTCACCATGGCAGACATGGTTGAGCTCGTCTACACCGATTCTCAGTGACGATCTTTACAAGTTCATCTTAAATTTTATGCAATTTTGACATTAATTACCTGTTTGAATTCTGGATCATCTGTATCTGTTGGCGGAGCTTTTTCGATTCTTGCTGGTAAAACTACCCAAAAGAATTCATTTTAATCAGGCAACAATTAATTAAATAGTATTTCTGTATATGTGGAAATATTAAAAGGTTTTGCTTATTATTCAATTACCTGAGCATTGAGCTCTTGAGTGGTGCAAGCATTAGAGGTTTCTGAAGTAGCCTTCTTGTACCGATCAATAGTTGCCTTAATGCTGTGTATAGCAAAAATGTTTCAACAGGTTTATAATAATAAACTATAAAGATATTCATAGAATAAAATAAAGAAATTAAACTCGTTAACTAGGAGTAAGATAACTGCATCTAATGCAATAAAAAAAATTCAACAGATATAATTTATCTCGTGAAATAAATGAACCATGAATGTAAGCATAAGGAACCGTTTGTCCATAAAAAATTTCCCTTTTTTCGATTTAATTTTTTCAAACATGTATTAATCCATAAAATTTTCCAAGGCTTTTTGTAAATTTTTCGAAAATGAGTTTTTCAAAAACCACTTCTGAAGAAATCTTCAAAAAGAAAAATTTCTCCACTCACAAGGCTGCAACATTTTTTCAAGTGAAATGCATGTCCAAACATAATATCAAATTTCAAATACCATTTTTTAACTTAAGTTCAAATATTAGTTTTTTTCAAATTACAATTTTTATGCACGACGCCTACTTAATCTCTATCAGCACTGAAACAAGGGAATATATAATTTGATGGTGTAAATTCATCTATACCTTGCTAGATGGGGAAAAAAATCTGGGACGCGATTGGTTTCAGGTATTTTTATGCATAAAAAGATGCTAATAAAACCGAAAAAGATGTGAAAGAGAGGGATTTATCAAAGTGCAGACAAAAAAGCATTAAGAAGGAAATGAAATTTAAATGGTGGATTTGTGGTCGATGTAAAGCATAAGATTTTGTCTTAAAAAGAGAGGAAAATAAGTTGTTTCATTTTTTAATGACTATAATGTACGACAAAAGGAATGAAGGACTTGTTCTCTTCCTTCCTTTTCCCCTTCTCTTTTAATGCATTATCTTTGATATATTGTCATCTTTCTTTTTCATTTTTCACTTAAAGGTGTTATTACGTACTTATTTTATACAAAAGGCATTACCCACGTAGCAGTATTTGCCATATCCATGCAAAAGGGAAATCCTGGAGAATTACCATGCATGAACTTGATCTTTTAATTTAATACATGTGTTAACGTAACAGAGAAACTCCAGAGAATATTCAACATTAGTAGTATAATTTTACTTTCACTAGGAAAATACAGGCCAAAGCAGGAGAACTTTACTGTGTATAAGCTAGGAGTGGAAAAACTAAGAAACCCCTGGAAACAGAAGCTCACAAATAATGAAAATGGAAAGGAATCACAAGTACTCACTGAGAGTACTTCTTTAGTATAAACCAATCTTTGTTATAATTAGTCATTCATTATATATTTTCTTGTATGTTTAAAAAGAATATCAAGAATTGCAAATATAATAAGGGCGGATGTCTTCTTTCATTT
Source organism: Nicotiana undulata (assembly GCA_005239495.1). Classification (NCBI taxonomy): domain Eukaryota; kingdom Viridiplantae; phylum Streptophyta; class Magnoliopsida; order Solanales; family Solanaceae; genus Nicotiana; species Nicotiana undulata. The sequence continues at coordinate 5,302 of ML271747.1, read as the reverse complement.
TTTTTGGGTGATAATTAGTCATTCATTATTTTCTTGTATGTGTAAAAAGAATTATCAAGAATTGCAAATTTAAGGGAGGATGTCTACTTTTAAAGTTGAATTTTCTGGCTAATTTGACATGTTTCATTCATTTTCTAATTAGTCCTTATAGCTAAAACTCATATTAAACCAATCATGATTGATTTATTGAGCATCATTATAAACCCAAATATTAAAAAGTTACTTATATATACTCCATTCGTTAAGCCTTTAATTTCTGGAGTAAATTAACTTATAGAGCTCGCCTTATAATTATCCTCTACAATGAGTTACTTTAATGAAGCACTATTGAGTTGACTTCCTTGAAGATCAGACAACAAGTGATGGGCGAATGATTACACTGATATCAAGGAAATGAACGACAAAATAATGAAACGAATGTCCATACGTTGACAAGGTTAGAATATTTAGATATGATTATTGCCACCACGGACACAAGCAACAACTACAACTACATATGCCTCAATCTCAAATAAGTTAGAAGCCGACTAATTTACGGGAATTAAAAAAAAGAAGAAAATGAGTAGGGAAAGAACTATATTACTTGTTGTTAGAGTACTCATAGACGCGGCCACGGCTGGAGAAAACAATAAGAGCAATCTCAGCTTCACATAGAACTGAGAGTTCATAGGCCTTTTTGAGGAGTCCATTTCTCCTCTTGCAAAATGTCACCTGCCTGTTTGTGTTGTTCTCTATTCTCTTTATCTCTATCTTTCCTCTACCCATCTGTTGATCACAATATATTTATCCTGATTATTAGTACATTAGCCAACCAAAAGTAACATTATTATAATAATTAATTATATTGTAAACTTTTCTCTTTAAATTAATTAGGAGAAATTAAATCCTTCATGCAAATTGCATATATTAGTCTAATGTTCTTTCAACTTAGACAGATCTAAAATTTAGCAAGAGATATAAAATAAAATCTACTATATATGTTTGATTTTGAGAATAAATAATAAAGGGGAAATAATTAACAACACAAAAAGAAGAAGAAGAAGAAGACAATAAGAAATTCCTTTTATATATAGCACTGAATGATTTTAAAAGTCATACTTCCAATTGTGAAATGATAAAAAGAAATTAACTTCACTTATATCATATCATGTTAAGAATAACTTAGTTTAGATGCTTTTAATTAGACAAATTTATTCAGTACAATACAAGTATTATCACTGGACTTGAGAAATGATTTTAAAATCTTCCATTAAAGCTAATATTAGCTCAATTCATGAGCAGAAATGATTAATATAGTCAGATATAAATTAAAAAGTCAAAAACAAAAGATCAAGAAGAAGTACCTTGTTGTAAATATGAGGAATATCATCCAAATTAGTGTTAGAAAAAAAAATCTTGGAGAAGCGCTCCAAATATAATAAAAAGCAGTGCTTGTCCATTTTCCTTAATTTCTTTTTTCTCCAGATCGATATATACATATGCAAGAAAGACGAATACAAGAATAATCTTGTGTAAACAAAGGTATACATATACACAATATATATGCATGTATCAAGGACATTTTTTTTCAAGGAAAAAGGCAAAATAGTATATGAAGAAAGCTCGTTATAAAAATGAAAGAATGAAAAATGAGATCTTTCGAGTAAGAAAAAACAATTATTTCAGATCTAAATTAGCTTGACTCATTTCAATACGTAACTCAAATTAATTTGCCATAATGAACAGAGAGAAAAACATTTCACACACTGCAAAAAATAATGCATGGAAGAAAGTGAAACTAAAGGATATTTTCATTATTATATTTTTTTACTAAATATTCCTCTCTTTTATGCTATGTAAAATACCAACGTAAACAGACCTGATTGGCTTCAATGGAAAATATTGCTATTTTCCGGCGACTTCAAATCCTTTCGGAAAGCTCTCACAACTTCCAATAAGACTTTGTTATAGTCTTGGAATTACAACTCAGAAAAAAAAACCCTAATACTTATATGCCTTTCTTTCTTTGTATATGCCTACCCTAAGTTTTAACTGTCACTTAAAATTAAAGTGAAGAGATAGCTGGCCAAGAAAATGACATTGAAATGGCTTTTTTCCAGTTATAAACCAGACGTGATGCTGTGGGCTGGTTTATTGCAGACCAAAATTTCACCAAAAATTGCAAAGCGTGTTACTTGGTTTCAACTTGACTAATATGCCCCTTCTTCTATTTAATTTACATCTGCTAAGGTTTTTAAAAAAAATAATAATAATTAAACAAACGACACTCAGCTGATACAAATATCTTAGAGTAAATTAACCTGATGGTATTTGAAACTTTCTGCTAGTAACTAGAAAATATCGAGAACTTCAAGTACTATTTATTATTTATTTAAGGCAGAATGACCTCCTGACCACTTAAATTTGTAGGGCTTTTGAAAGCCGATACACCAACTTAGAACTTTCCCATTTAAATACTCAAACTCGTGAAATCCATAACTAATAAACACATTTTACCCTTGACCATCCGCGTGTGTATTACACATTCACTAATGTATCCATCCAATTAGCACTGACCCAATCGTAATGTTACACGTCAGATACGGGAAAATAAACTCCCCACTGATTGGGGTCCCCCTTTTTTAGTTCCCAATTCCATTGCCAGCCATTTTCTTCAGAATTTGATTTTCAAACGATTCTTCTCTCTACAATTCCCAAAAGAACTCTCCGCCACCAACACCACCACCACTTGCGGTAGCCGGCGCCGCAACAACAACCGCCGATCCCCCTTTCCGACATCCATTTACACCACAAATTAAAGGAGAAACGGCCACAGAGGAACTCCGACGAATTTTCCAAATGTTCGATCGAAACAACGACGGAAGAATAACGAAAAATAAGTTAAACGATTCGTTAGAAACATGGTAATATTCATTCTAGATTCAGAATTGACACAAATGATCGACAAAATCGACGTGAACGGACATTTGGAAAATTCTTAACTTCAGAGCAAATTGAGGAACTGAAGAACAGTAGTTTACCCCATAGAGATTGATTCAAGTGGGAATCCCAATTGGTAATTTGATTATGAGTTTATGACTGATATCACTTCCGCCGCTGATTTCCAGTCTCCGGCCACTATTGACTTCAGCTGGCCTGCTCAAACAATCTATGCCTCCTTTAATCTCATGTGGGTCTGCTCTTCCACATTTTCCTCTTTATTCACTCAGAAGGAGTTTTTTTTTGTTTATTCTATTGCTCTATATTATGTAATTGTTACCGTATCACTAGCTCAATTGCGGATTGCAAACAAATGATAAAGAAAGTGGACATTGATGGAGATGGAATGGTGAATTTTGCTGAGTTTAAGAAAATGATGAGAGGGGGTGGTTTTGCTGCTTTGTTTTTGCTGGGCGTTGGGAAAGGGGCTCTCACGCTCCTAAAAGTTGTGAGACTCACGCAGACCAACTGACACCACATGGGATGGGACAACGGTCAAACATGTTTATTAGTTATGGGTTTCACGAGTTTGAGTGTTCAAATGGGAAACTCACAAGTTGGTGTATCAGCTTTCAAAAGCCATACAAGTTTAAGTGGCCAGGAAGCCATTTCGCCTTTATTTAATTCTGCATAATGTTGGCCTGAAATAAATTTAATTAAATGAAACGTCATGCTTAGTAAAAATTCATATAGCTGACCACAACTTGTTCGAGATTTGTTGCTCTTCTTCTAATTGAACATAGTGGTGTAGAAAACTTATACAATTTAATATCTGTTATAAAACAATAAAAGAAGAAGAAGAATATTGCAGATAAAAATAGGGAGAGAGAATTCTTATTGATTTAGAATGATTTACAATGGGGCAAGACCCCTCTATTTATAGCGAAAAAATGACTTAGCCACAAAGGAACAAGCTCTCTAAAAGATAGACATTCACCCTAATTACGATTTTATTCATAACACTCCCCCTTGAATGTGTACTCAATAAGTAATTTTCCTTGTTAAAACCATAACTAAAATAAAACCCAGTGGAAAAAATCTAGTAAAGAAAAAAGAGTACACATGTTTAATAATATGCCTTTTGGTTGCCTCGTTAAAAACCTTAGTGGTATAAAATCTTGTAAGGGTAAAAGAGTACAACACGTATTAACTTCCCCTGATAAGAACACCAATACATATTATTAGGCTTCGCATCCCAATCTTGTGCACTAGTTTCTTGAAGGTTGATGTCACCAGAGAGTTGCTGAATAAATCATCCATATTAACTTCAATGAATATGTTGCACCTTGAAAATCCTCGCTATCACATTAACATGCTTATAGAGAATTGATAATTCATTCCACGTAACCTGTTCTCAAATGTTTATCATCTCTCCCCCGCATGTTAGAAAATCTAACTTGCTTCCTCAACTTTGGGAACCCATCTTTGTGCGTTATGATGTTAATCAAAATATACACCGCAAATCAATAATAATAAGATAGAATTATTTGGTTCCTGGCCCTGAACCACTTGTGACGGGAGAATATAATATACTTCGTGTATAACGTATATCAAACTGATATAGATAACTTTGTTCTCATAAGCAATAGTTTAGTTATTAAGTGGATGCAGTCAATAAATCATTTTGCTAAACCAGTTGTGACGGGAGAATATAATATACTTCGTGTATAACGTATATCAAACTGATATAGATAACTTTGTTCTCATAAGCAATAGTTTAGTTATTAAGTGGATGCAGTCAATAAATCATTTTGCTAAACCAGTTGTGATGTAACCAACTTATCAAGATGAACTGCCTTGAATAGAAAATTTGAAAATTATGCTCTAAATTAAATTATTTGAGCAAGTTACCTCGCAAACACCAGATTGCGGGTTAACAATAATCGCACATGTAACCATCTCAGACATGCATCTTATGTGGTATACATGGCAAGTGAATGAGCTCATATCCACCTTTGATATTTCTAGCATTCATGGGATTCAATCCCAATTTTTGTTGGTCTATTAATTAATGGGAACAAACAACATAAGAGAATTCATACATAACTTTTTAGTTCTTTAATATTTACCCATGTGAACTCTCTTTTACTTTTGCACATCATATTTAAATTAACATGGCTAAATTAATTGTGCCAACTGGATAAATTATCAATATTGATAAACCTTAGGATTACACCATGACCTTTGCAATTATGAATAAACTCCAAGTTTATTATGATATGAATTTTTATATCACTAAACTTCTACTTTATTGTGGCATTCTTGTCACGCCCCAAACTAGGGGAGGCACGACTGGCACTCGATACTGTATTCGATCGAGTTA